>PITA01020165.1:0-35598 GCA_004023965.1 Spilogale gracilis
CTAGTTTGGTGACATAGCAAAAGACACATTTAGGTACTTTAATCAAGTGTTCAACAGAAATCAAACACAATAAAATTCAAACCATATAAGATAAAAATCACATCACATCAAAAGCAAGATGGGTATATTAAACTGAATCAAGCAAACATAAGTAAGGTTCTAGTCAAAGAACTCCACCTCAAAGGCACAACTAATAAGAAGTAAATTGAGTCAAAAAGAAAGAGGATTAGTCAATAGGGTGTCTAATATCTTACAAGGACTACCTTTTTCTTTTCTTTTTAAAGATTTTATTTATTTGACAAGAAAAACACAGCAAGAGAGGGAACACAAGCAGGGGGAGTGAGAGAGGGAGAAGCGGGCTTCCCACTCTGGGATCCGGGTCTCCGGGATCATGACCTGAGCCGAAGGCAGTCACTTAACCAACTGAGCCACCCAGGTGCCCCAGGACTACTTTTTCTAATCACTGTCTTTGACTTTGCAAAAAATAAACTAAACTCCAGGGCCCTTGAAACTTCCTTGGTTTTCTATCAATCCTAATTATCTTTCTGATGATACATTAAATCTCTCTGTATATCCAATGGTTGTAGGGTTGTAAACTAATGGTAATTCCACTGTAAGTCCCATAGATCACAGAGCTTTTAAACTAAGGCGGGTGTAAAATGAGTTCCCTGATCACTCTCTGCTATTCCTGGTGCTCCAAAGTGAGCTGCCCATGACTCCAGGGCTCCTACTGCTGCATGAGCTGAAGGGCTAGAGGCAGCCACAGCTGTCCCTAACCCTCTATATATGGCTATCATGCTAGTGGCTTATTTCTGCTGAGGGCTGTGATTTAATGGTCCTACGAAAGTCTGTTTGTACAGTGAAATTAGACCTGGTGGGCTTGTATGTGTCTATTGGTGCAGCGTACCTGCATTTATCGATCCTGTGTTTATGGGGGAGGCCACCTGGGAATGCTCTTTTTATTTCCTGCCAACTGACCTTAAGATTTCCTTCAGGGAACCATTTATCTAAGGCTCGTGTTCTTGTATGTCCTTTCTATGTATTTCCATAATGGTAGGTGAGGTTATTTGTCTTTCCGTTGTTTCCTTATCTCTGTGATACTGGTTTTCCTGCATTTTCCATCTCAATGGTGTCACTTGAGGTCCCTCCCATTTTCCATCCCTCTCTATTTTATATTATTAGTGGCAATGTGTGTCTCCATCCTTCCAACACATTTTTAATTTGAATTTCAATCTTTCCTTTGTCTTAATGCCTTAATGTTTCTTGTTAATGCATCGACCTCATTATTATATTTTGAGATGTCTGTTTTGTCTTTTATGTGCTGACATGTATGGAACAGGTTGAATTATTTCTGATACTATATCTAATTCTTCCCATTATTCTCTTGACGATAGCCTTTTCCATTTATTTTTAAATGGCAGAAAATTTTTTTCCTAAGGAAAAAAAACTACTTTTGGGGCTGCAGATGGAGAGGGAGAAAATCTCAAGCAAATTCCTGGCTAAGCAAAGAGCCCCACATAGGGCTCAGTTCTACATCCCTGAGATCATGGCCTCAACTGAACCAAGAGTCTGGTACTTAACTAATCAAACCACCTAGGTGTCCCTACAGGCATTTCTTTTCCATTTTCCTGACCATAAGGCTATTTCATATGCTAATGCCCATGAGTCAGTACAAATACATATGGTGCTTACTTCTCCCCGATTGCTTTTCTTACAACCAATACTACTGCTATACATCTGCAAGTTGTGCCCATGGAGACTTACCTTTCTCTCTGAAGACCAGCTCCTCCCGGGGTCTCAGTTTAGCAGTTGTCCTTTCCATTTCTCCGCAGACTCTAGAGGCTGATCTGGCTGTAAACCAGGGATTTGATAGAGCTTTAGAGCAGGATGGGCCCCGTTTCCCTAGGTTTCGAGTATCGATTTGCCCTTCCGTCAGAAGGAATTCCCACAAGTCTGCTTCAGTATTATGTATCTCCTCGGTGAGGAGTCCTGGTTATCCCCAGGAAGAGGGGTCCCTGCCTTGTATATACCACCTCCAAGGTAGCAATTTCAAATCAGTTTGAATACCTGTTAATTCTTCCCGGCTCCAAAGGAGCAAAGGTATATGATTGCACTGGTATATTTTGGTTTCCATCAGGGGCTCTGTATTTCTTAACCTTCCTAGAGCCATCATATAGATTTTTCAAATATCAAGTATTTATGTTCTGAATATGAGAATTCTGTAGTCCAAAATCCTACCGGTAGAAAATAAGGCTTGTGTTCCTTTTTTGTCCATGAGGACCATGTACCATATTCTCTACTCATTGATATTTCTGTTCTTAATGGTCTTCCTGGTGCTGGATAGTGTATTGTTTGAAATGTCTTACTGAAATCCTTCAATGTATTTAAAACTGTTGTTCCATCCATTCAAAATCTGTGCTTTTCTAGTTGTTTTGTATATGGGTTTTAAAATTACACTGAAGCATGCTATGTGCTGTCTCCAAGATTCCAAAAGGTCTATAAGTCTTGCCTCTGTTTTATCTTTTGGTGATCCATTGCTTATATTTTATCTATTCCTTTATTTGCTAACTTCCTTCCTTCAGAAGACCATTGAATTCCCAGAAATGTGCAATGAGTGTCTGTGCCCGATGTTTTTTTCATCATTAATAGTTCATCCCTGTTCCCTTCAATGCTGTTTAACTTCTCCTTTTCTTGTCTTAACTGTTCCTTATCATTATTTGTCGTTATTATGTCATCAGTAGAGGAGATTACTAGAGATCTGTACAATGATTGAGCTCTATACGTGGAGCAACCAATCTACATCAGATATGTGGTTTTGACAAACATGTGTCCTAATCTTCTGAAGCTCATCATGAGTGTATTCTCTATCCTCCACAACTTTTCCATGTCCAATACTATGATCTAATTCTTTCTTCCTTGTGATTATAGGTTTGCTGTGATAATCCATCCCACCCCCTGGGGATTATCATTGTCTCCTGGGTACTCAGGATGGGCATCCTGGGGTCGTAAGAGTTTATCCTCTTAAAAATGTAAATTATTCATTGATTTGTCCTTCCTTGTTACTTTATTAGCTAGCTCTTTGCCCCTCTGTCTGTCCTGGTCTACGGGAGAATTGGTTTCATCAGTAAGATGGGAACCTCTGCAATGGGCACTCAGGACTCTAAGGGCTTTACATTTTGAGGATCCTTCAGATCCATGACTACATTTCCCCGGGTCCTGGCTGTGAGTTTCTTTCTAACTTCTAATTTCATGAGGTACCATGGGTCTTTCATACAAAGTATGACATCAAGCCTTTTGGTCCTTTTCACCAAGCTTTTTAGGCATTTACCATTGCTCATATCGCTTTCCTTTTTTTGTAACCTAGTAGCTGCTAGATACAACTTGTTAACTATGTACAGCTCTATTTCCCACTTCTACTTGGGATATTTGTACAATTTATTCTCCAATTCGTGTTCACATCTTTCTTCCAAGCTGTAGATTAATTTGATCAGTAGTAGCATATGTCATTGCCGTGTCCCCAGTGCTTTAATTTTCCTAGCCTTCCTAGTGCCTTTCTGAGGCAATTCCCCTTGGTCTTGGCTTTGGCTGGTTTCATCTCATGCCCCTTGTGCAGAGCGGGAAGCCTCAGTTGGGATTCTGGTGCCCACTACTCCTTGCATAAAGCGGGTCTCTGTTTCACCTGCCAGTGCCCATACCTTAGGATTTCACCCTCAGTGGGATGCTTGGAAAGTCTCTGTTCACACAAATTACTCCACAATTTATTATTTTTCATTCTCTTATACATCCATTCAAGACATTAGGAGTCTTTCTGATTCTACTACGTTTTCTAACACATGATGAGTCAATGAAATGGAATCTTGCGAACTCTGCCATCTTCACGAACACATATGAAGGCCCCCGCGTGAGTTGTCTTTCCACAACAATGTCTTTAGTCAATCATAAAGCAAAGTTAATGGCAATTAAAAATTAAAATTAGAAAACTCGATGGCATTTCACCATGTGATTCATTGACTTCTTTTCTTTTTTTCCATTCATTTTATTTATTTTTATTACATTATTTTATTTTTTCAGTGCTCCAAGATTCATTGTTTATGCCCCAAACCCAGTGCTCCGTGCAAGTTGTGAACTCAATACCCATCACCAGGCTCACCCATCCCTTCATCCCTTCCCTTTCAAGACCCTCAGATTGTTTCTGAGTCCAAAGTCTCTCATGTTTCATCCCCCTCCCTGATTAACCCCAGTTCACATTTCCTTTCCTTCTCCTACTGTCCTCCATATTACCCTTATGCTCCACACATAAGTGAAACCATATGATATTTGACTTTCTCTGTTTGGCTTATTCACTCAGCGTAATCTCCTCCAATCCAGCCCATCTTGCTACAAAAATTGCGTGTTCATCCTTTCTGATGAAAGCGCAATATTCCGTTGTATACATGGACCATATCTTTATCTATTCATCTTTTGAAGGGCACCTTGGTTCTTTTCACAGATTGGTGATTTTGGCCATTGCTCCTTTGAACACTGGAGTACATACAGCCCTTCTTTTCAATACATCCGTATCTTTGGGGTAAATGCCCAGTAGTGCAATTGCAGGGTCATAGCTCTGTTTTTAATTTTTAAGGAATCTCCACACTGTTTCCACAGGAAACTTGCTGTTTCCTGTCCTGTTAATTTTGGCTGTTCTGACTGGTATAAAGTGGTTTCTCAATGTAGTTTGGATTTGAATTTCCCTGATAGCTAATGAGGATGAACATTTCTTCATGTGTTTCTTAGCCATTTGCATGTCTTCTATGGAGAAAGGCTTCTTCATGTCTCCTGCCCATTTTATTGATGTGAACCCCCCAAAAAGATGGGGTTTTTTGGTTGTTGAGTTTGAGGAGTTCTTTATAGATCTTGGTATCAGCCCTTTATCTGTAGTGTCATTTGCAAATATCTTCTCCCATTCCATGGGTTGCCTCTTTGTTTAATTGACTGTTTCCTTAGCTGTGCAGAAGCTTTTTATTTTGATGAAGTCCCAAAAGTTCATTTTCATTTTTGTTTCCTTTGCTTTTGGAGATGTGTCTTGAAAGAAATGACTGTGGTCTACATCAAAGATGTTACTGCCTATGTTTTCCTCTAGGATTTTGATAGATTCCTGCCCCATGTTGAGGTCTTTCATCCATTTCGAGTTTATGTGTGTGTGTGGCACATAAGAGAATGGTGTAGTTTCATTCTTGCATACATAGCTGTCCAACTTTCCCAGCACAATTTATGAAGAGAATGGCTTTTTCCTGCTGGATCTTTTTCCCTGCTCTGTCAAGATTTTTTGAACATAGAGTTGTGCATCCATATCTGGACTCTACTCTGCTCCACTGGTCTGTGCCTGTTTGTGTGCCAATACCATGCTTTCTTGGTGGTCACAGCTTTGCAATAAAGCTTGAAATTAGGCAACGTGATGTCCCAGCTTTGATCTCCTTAGTAATTTGGGGTCTTTTCTCGTTCTATATTAATTTTAGGATTGTTTGTTCCAGCACTTTGAAAAATGGAATTTTGATCGGGATAGCATTGTAAGTGTAGATTGTTCTGGGCAGTATAAACATTTTAATAGTGTTTATATTTCTTATCCATGAACATAGAATGCTCTTCTGTCTTTCAGTGTCTTCATTCATCTCTTTCATGAGTGTTCTGTAGTTCCTCAAGTATAGATCTTTAACTTCTTTGGTTAGGTTTATTCCTGGCATCTTATGGTCTTTGGTGCTATAGTAAATGGAATTGATTCTCTGATTTCTCCTTCTAGCTTTTCATTGTTAGTGTATAAGAATACAACCGATTTCTGTGCATTGATTTTGTATCCTGCCACATTACTGAATTGTTGTATGAGTTCCAGTAGTTTGGGGGTAGAGTCTTTTGGATTTTCCATATAAAGCATCATTTCATCAGTGAAGAGAGAGAGTTTGACTTAGTCTTTGCCAATTTGTATACCTTTTATTTCTTTTGTTGTCTGATTGCTAGGACTTCTAACACTGTGTTGAACAATAGTGGCAAGAGTGGGCATCCTTATCTTGTTCCTGATTTCAACGGGAAGGTTGTCAGTTTTTCCCCATTGAGAATGATATTTCCTGTGGGTTTCTGTAGATAGATTTTATGAGGTTGAGGAATGTTCCCTCTATCCCTGTATTCTGAAGAGTTTTAATCAAAAACAGATGCTGTATTATGTCAAATACTTTTTCTGCATCAATTGAGAGGATCATGTGATTCTTCTCTCTTCTCTTATTGATTTGTTCTGTCACATTAATTGATTTGTGAATGTTGAACCACCCTTGCTTTCCAGGGATAAATCCCACCTGGTTGTGATGGATAATCTTTTTAATGTATCGTCATGTCCTATTAGCTAGGTTCTTGTTGAGAATCTTGGCATCCAAGGGATATTGGTCTGAAATTCTCCTTCTTGATGGCATCTTTGCCCAGTTTGGGGATTAAAGTAATGCTGGCTTTATAGAAAGAGTCTGGAAGTATTCCTTCTGTTTCTATTTTTTGAACAGTTTCAGAACAATTGGTATTATTTCTTCTTTGAATGTTGGGTAGAATTCCCCAGGGAATCCGTCAGATCCCGGGCTCTTGTTTTTTGGGAGGTACTTGATCACTGCTTCAGTCTCGGTACTAGGTATTGGTCTATTCAGATGTTCAGTTTCTTCCTGTTTCAGTAATGGAAGTTGATAGGTTTCCAGGAATGCATCCATATCTTCTAGGTTGTTTAACTTATTGGCATATAACTGTTGATAGTAATTTCTGATGACTGTTTCTATTTCCTCATTGTTAGTCGTGATCTCTCCCCTTTACTTCATAATTTTATTAATTTGGATCCTCTCCCTTTTCTTTTGGATTAGTTTGGCCAGTGGTTTATCAATCTTATTAATTCTTTCAAAGAACCAGCTTCTAGTTTTATTGATGTGTTCTACTATATCTCTAGTTTCTAATTCATGGATCTCTGCTCTAATCTTAATTATTTCCCTTCCTGTGTGTGGGGTTGGCTTAACTTGTTGTTGATTTTCCAGTTATTTTAGGTGTAAAGAGAGTTGGTGTATTCGTGATTTTTCTTTTTTTTTTTTTTTTTGAGAGAAGCTTGGATGGCTATGTATACCCCCGAAGGACCACCTTTGCTGTATCTCATCAGTTTTGTATTGATGTATCTTCATTCTCATTGGTTTCCAAGAAATGTTTAAGTTCTTCCTTGATTTCCTGGTTGATTCCAACATTCTTAAGCAGGATAGTCTTTAGCTTCCAAGGGTTTGAATACCTTCTCAAGTTGACTTCTTACACAGTACACAGAGCAGGGCAGAAGGCAAACCACAGAACAAAGCAGATAACAGAAGGGTATAGTAAGTTAATGAACCAAACTTGAAGTCAGTCTGTGGGCCCACAGCAGAGATAAGGCTGGGTCAGGTCCGGATCAGCTTTGGGCATTCACTCCTTCCTGTGTTCCAGTACAGAGAATTTCAGTTCTGTTTGAAGATCATTGGGACAGAACCTTCTGGGTCCAGTTGTCTTTTTAAGTGGTCAGACATTGAGGGTTCAGGTCTGAAGAGTCTGATGTAGTGCTGCTAAATCCTCCCCTTTCTAAAGGGATTGAATCTGTCTCAGTCCCTGGACACCTCCTCTGGTTCTGTTCCTTATCAGTTCTGGAATACCACGGACGCTGGTCCCAGGCAATATCTCCTAGCTGCAGTCCCTCTATCTACTGTTTCATGGCTTTATCCAGGCCTCTGTTTGACACAGGGTCCCACATGATGTGAGAGACACTGTTTTGCTCTCTACACGTTGTCTCAGATCACACTCTATAAATACAATCACTCTCTAGTATTTTTGGGTGAAGAAGGAGAGTATAAAGATAGGAATCCTGGGCTTTGGAGGACTTGAAAGATGACTCTGAGGGATGCCTGGAGGGCTCTGACAGGTAAGTGTCTGCATAAGTCCTGATCGCTGGGTCCTGGGGTCAATCACCACATTGGGCTCTTTGAGCAGCGGGGAGCTTCTTTTTCCCTCTGTCCCCTGCACCCCCTGGATGTGCTCTCTCTCTCTCTGACTCTGACAAATAAATAAATAAAATCTTAAACAAAAAATAGAGAAAGAAATATGATTCTGAGAAAATTAAGACGGCCATCACGTGGCCCTATATCCACAGCCCTTCCTAATGAGTTCCTGTGGTCCACTGAAGACCTAAATGAGGCAGGGACACAGTGAGTGCAGAGAGAGGCAGCGGGGAGAATCTAGGAGGGCTGACCTGTGAAGGGGCAAGCTCAGAGAGAGATCCACAGGTGTCCAAGGCATACCATTTTACAGTATATTACAGGACTTCAGCGAGGAATTTTGAGAATCACAGGAAGCAATGTATGTGAAAGTAGTTTTGTAAACAAAGTGTTAATGTTGACCTATATTATTCATAATACTATCATAAGGTCGTTCTACCCCGGCTACTGCCCACTTTAACCAGTTAATCTAGTGTTTCTGAAATAAGTGTGATATTCTACTTTTGATGTGGAAGAAAAATGACTGTGAACACAAAGCACCCATACATCTATACTTTCAACTATGAGCTCAGCCATAAGCTCTACAGCTTCTCTGAAATGAAACCATAGGAAGCACCCTAAACTGCAAGTAGAAATGTATCCCTTTGTATCTGCAGAAATCAACTACCGATGCAGCCCAGGCAAGTCAGTTAGCCCTTGCTTCTGAGAGCTGTTTAGTTGGCCTGCCTCCTCGAGTTCTGTCTATTGGCTTCTGTAACAGACGCTGCTTGGGTTGCGGCTTCTAATTTGACTTCCTAAAGAGATTTTATCCCTTGACTATAAATTTAAAGTCATTTGTTAATTATAGTCTTTTCAAAAATATTTTCCTTGACTTTAACTTTTTTCTATTAATTCCTTGACATTTCCTTTTGTTAGCCATCATTCAGTTTTTCAGTGTTTTGGTAAAACTGTGTCTCAAAACCATATCAGTGATATATTTCCTCATGCAGACTAATAATGTCTTAGGGTATCTGAACTTGGATTCCATGGGCTTCTAGGGACTCCATGGAGGGAACTGATAGAGTCATGAATCAGTATGATGTGTTAACCTCAAAAACTACATCTACAGGTTATTTTACCAGCCAAAGATGGACTTAGGGCACCTGGGTGGCTCAGTTTTTAAAAATATGCCTTTGGCTCAGGTCATGATCCTGGAGTCCCAGGATTAAGCCCCCCATTGGGCTCCCAGCTCAGCGGGAAGCCTGCTTCTCCCTCTCTCACTCTCCCTGCTTGTGTTCCCTCTCTCGCTGTGTTTCTCTGTCAAATAAATAATAAAATCTTAAAAAAAAAAAAAAGATGGAGTCTTCAGGAACAGTGAGAATTGCAATCAGGGACAAGCAAGCTACCGCAAGAGAGTAGGCAAGTGCCTGAACAAAGGAGAGAAACACTTCTTTCCAGAGGAAAGGAAAAAGTTAGGAGGCTGTTATAAACAGAAAGCCCTTTGGAGTAAACAAAGAGTTGGAAGTGTAGTAGCTTTTTTTTGGCTGGGTTGTGACAGGCTCAGTTCACTGAACTGTTCAGGAGCAGGGTGGGGAAGCCCATCTTCCTGCAGGGCTAGTAAAGCAGTTTGCCTTGCAAAGTAGTCTTTTCCTGTTGGATCCCTGATGGGTTTCAGTGGTAGAGCATGACACCGCCCCCTGCTGGCCCTCACAGACATTCTAAACCAGGTTTCCTTTGATTAATTTTCAGAAGGAGGCAAGGAAATTAACATCTTCATTTTCACTAACCTGCCACTGAACTTTAACACTTCCTTCACTTCTGGGGCACCTTCTTTCTCAGTCAGAAATGTATGCGACTCTTAGTCGTGGAGTCGTGAGTTCAAGCCCCACATTGTGTGCAGTGGTTACTTAAATAAATACAATTTAGAAGAAAGAGAGAGATTTCATTCTGTTGGTGGTCTTTTTGGTTGTTTCCCTGTCTTGCTACTGTGACGATGCAGCAATGAACATAGGGGTGTGGATATCTCTCTGAGATGTTGATTTCAATTGCTTTGTATAAATTGCAATTGCTGGATCTTTTGGAAGTTCAGTATTGTTTCACAAGATTTATTTATTTATGTTGGAGTAGGTGAGGGGCTGAGGGAGAGGGGGAGAGAGAGAGAGTGAGCAGTGGGCAAATTCACCATTAAGCAGAGACATCATGCCCTGACCCAAATCAAGTCAGAATCTTAACTGACTGTATACCCAGGTCCCCTAGTAATTCTATGTTTAATTTTTGGAGGAATCTCCATACACTTTTCCATAATGGCTGCACCAATTTACATTCCTACCAATAGTGTACCATGGTTCTCTTTTCTCCATATGCTCACTGTCTTGTGCTGGCCAAGTATTGGCTAGTGATGTCGTCAGCTAGGGCATGGTCATTGCCCGCACTATTCACGGCCAGCCCCCAAACGCATTTTCCCATCCAGAGCTGATCTTGTGGCTGGACTGGCCCTTGTGGCTCTTGGGATGATTGCAAGATACCCCTCAGCAATACCCTTAAGTGAGCTTTAAAAAGCGAGCCTAATAAACTTCATATATTCAGGAAGGTACATAGTACAGCCAAAGCCACACAGCGAGGTCTTGGTAGAGAAAGAGTGCACAGACATAGGGCTCTGCCTTTATTGGAGTCAAGGATGGGATGCCCAGGATTTGGAGGTTTCACTTTATTGGCGAATTTAAAACTTTAAAATGTAAGAGTGGGAATGAAAGCATGGGAAAGGAAAAGAGGGGGTCACACAAATGGTCAGTTATCTAGGTCACCCAGGGCCAAAGGGGTAGGCTTGGTGGATGTGAAGTCATCGCTCCTCCTCTAGCTGCACAGCTAGCAATGTATGTGTTTGAGATGATGTCTTTGAAAGAAACCAATGCCCTGGCAATAAAAAGCGTATTGTGAGGCACTTAGCACTACACTTACACCAGATCTTTTTTTTTTAATAGCAGCTCATTGCAGCTTTCATTTGCATTTCCCTGATGGTTAATGATGGTCAATGGGTAATAAATATGGCATAAAAATACAATGGAATGTTATTCAGCCTTAAAAGGGAAGGAAATCCTGTCATTTTGGACAACATGCTTGGACCTGGTGGACATCATGGTAAGTGAAATAAGTCAGACACTGAAAGACAAATACAGCATGATCTCACCTATATGTGGAATTTAGCCCCCCCATTGGGCTCCCAGAGCTTTTTAAAGCTCACTTAAGGGTATTGCTGAGGGGTATCTTGCAATCATCCCAAGAGCCACAAGGGCCAGTCCAGCCACAAGATCAGCTCTGGAAGGGAAAATGCGTTTAGGGGCTGGCCGTGAATAGTGCGGGCAATGACCATGCCCTAGCTGACGACATCACTAGCCAATACTTGGCCAGCACAAGACATTGGGCTCACCAAAGGCAGAGCACAGTGGTGGTTCCTAGGGGCTTGGGAGGTAGGGGAAACAGAAAAGTGCTGGTCAAATTTCAGTTTTGCAATGAAAAAATTCTGGATATGTGGTGTATAGCACAGTCAGTTTGATTTGTTAAAACTCAAAATGGAATTCCTTCTGCTAAGCCCCCCATCACCAAATTCATACATAACTACAGTGTTGGCTCTCCCAGAAATCGGGACCTGCTTGTTCAGCACTAGTTAGATAATCTGCCTGATGGCTCCATCCCATTCCCTAAAGGAAAGGGACTTTGCAATAACTGACTTGCTTTCTTGCCTGTATACCATCCTTGTTCCTGCTTCCTCCTGCCTATAAACATCTTTCATTCTGTACAGCTCCTTGGAGCTCCTTTCTCTGGGCTAGATTGGATGCTGCCTGATCAATGAATCACTGAACAAAGTCAGTAAGATCTTAAAAATTTACTCAGTTAAAGAGCCCCTGGCTCACTCAGTCAGAGAAGCGTGAACTCTTGGACTCAAGTCATCAAAGAAGTCCCACTTGAGTTTACAGATTACTAATAAAAAAAAGGTACTTACGAAGAATAAAGTTATTTTCTTAACAGGTTGTGATACAATACTATAGACTTGAAATTTGTTTGGGTAAATCTAAGGGGCCTTATAGCACACACAAAGGATCCCTATATGAGGAGATAGATTTGTTCATTAGCCTGATAGTAGAGAAATATTACAGTGTATATGTATACCAAATTAATTTTAAAAAAGATTTCTTTCTATATGTGCTGTAACTTAAAAATTATTTCAGTTTGATCCTTACACACACACACACACACACACACACACACACACACACACACACTGTGAAACAGGAATCCATCAAAATCCTAGAGGAGAACATAGGGAGTAACTTTTTCAACATTGGCCACAAAGACCTCTTTCAGGACATGTCTCTAAAGCAACTTAAGGAAAAAGGAACTTCTGGGATTTCATCGAGATAAAAATCTTTCGCACAGCAAAGGAAACAGTCAACAGAACTAAGCCTCGACCCATGGAATGGGCGAAGATATTTGCAAGTGACATTATAGATAACGGGCTGGTATGGAAGGTATAAAGAAGTTATCAGGCACCTGGGTGGCTCAGTTGGTTAAGCAACTGCCTTCAAGAAGCTCAGGTCATGATTCCGGAGACCCAGGATCGAGTCCACATCGGGCTCCCTGCTCGGCAGGAAGCCTGCTTCTCCCTCTCCTACTCCCCCTGCTTGTGTTCCCTCTCTGGCTGTGTTTCTCTCTGTCAAATAAATAAAATCTTAAAAAAAAAAAAAAAAACAGAAGTGATCAAACTCAACACCCAAAGAACAAATAATCCAATTAATAAATGGGCAGAAGACATGAACGGTCATTTCTGCAAAGAGGACATCCAAATGGCCAACAGACACATGAAAAAAGTGCTCAATATAGTCGGCATGAGGGAAAATACAAATCAAAACCAAAATGAGATACCACGTCACACCAGCCAGAATGGCTAAAATTAACAAGTCAGAAAACAACAGTAGCAAGGATGTGGAGAAAGGGGAAACCTCTTACACTGTTGGTGGGAATGCAAGCTGGTGCAGTCACTATGGAGAGCAGTATGGAGACTCCTAAAAAAGTTGAGAATAGGGCTATCCTTTGACCCAGTAATTGCACCACTGGGTATTTATGGCAAAGATACAAATGTAGTAATCCGAAGAGGAACCTGCACTTGAAAATGGATAGCAGGAAAGTCCACAGTCGCTAAACTATGGAAGGAGCCCAGATGTGCATTAACAGAGGAATGGATAAAGATAAACGGAATATTATGCAGCCATCAAAAATGAAATCATGGGGCACCCCACTTCCAGCTCCCTGCTCAGCAGGAAGCCTACTTCTCCCTCTCTCACTCCCCCTGCTTGTGTTCCCGCTTTCACTGTGTTTCTCTATCAAATAATTAAATAAATAAAAATTTAAAAAATGAAATCTTGCCAATTGGAATGATGTAGGTAGAACTAGAGGGTATTATGCTAAGTGAAATAAGTTAATCAGAGAAAGACAATTATTGTATGATCTCATTGATATGTGGAATTTGAGAAACAAGACAAAGGATCATAGAGGAAAAGACGAAAAAAATGAAACAATACAAACCCAGAGAGGGGAACAAACCATAAGACACTCTTAATCTCAGGAAACAAACTGAGGGTTTTTGGAGCAGGGGAGTGAGAGGGATGGGTGGGTGGGTTGAGGACTCTAGGGAGGGTATGTGTAGTGGGGAGTGTTGTGTCTTGTGTAAGACTGGTGAATGACCTGTATCTCTGAAACATAGTACATTACATGTTTACAGTAAGGAAAGAAAAAATACATACATACATAAAATCATCAAAGCTAGAAGGAAGGGGCATGGGAATTGAGAAAGATCATACTATATGAAGTAAATGAGACAAGGAGTTCTGTGTCGTGCTCATGGATGTGGTGGCCATTAATCTTGACCAGAGTGCATGAGGAGAGTAAGGTGTGTGCAGGCTTATAAACTGAAGAATTAGAAGAGGCTAGAGGGAAAAATCCCCCCACAAGAACCTCAACACAGCCTTCTCAGATACCTGCCCCTTAAGTCCTTTATTGCAGGGAAAACATGAATGATGTTTCCACTGGGAAGGGTGAATGAGTCTTAAACGATCTAGAACATTTTTAATATTCTGACTTACAACAAGTGACTCAAAAGTCTAGGCAGAGAAAAAGAAAATCTCCTGTATCATTTCTTAATGCTGTCAGACCCCAGCACAAGAAAGGAGCCAGCTCGTCTGGATAGAACTCTCATTTTGCCAGCATGCATTTCCAAATTTCTAATGCTTCCCCCAAAAGCTGAATTTCGGGAATAACCAAAAACTGTTACTTTCAAAACTCTCCTTGTGATGACGTGGAAAAAGGCCTGGATTAGGAGCCGGTTCAACTGGATTTTTGTGTCAGCTTTTCCACTATTTATCTGACAGTCAGATAAATAGACCAATGCACTGCATGCTAAGAACTGTAATAGCTCCCTGGCTGTGGTGGAGAGGACACCGGTGCCTGTGAGGAGCCCGTAGAGAGAAGGCCTTAACGCCAGAGCCCATTTCCAGGATTAACCAGGAGTTAGAGGAAGAGGATGGCAAGATCATCCCAAAGAGGGAACTGTGTGTGAAGATAAGTCTGGACACATACTTCCTGGAGTATATTTTGAAAGCATAAGCAAAACTATTATTAATTTAGGTCTATGTTGTTTTGTTCCCTACTTAATTATGTTTTTTGTACCTCTTTTTTTGTTGAAAGCTTTATTTGTTTGTTTAAGTGAGAGAGAGAATGAAAGAGCACATGCATGGAGGAAGGGCACAGGGAAAGAAGCCCTAGGTAGACTCTCCCCCAAACGTGCAGCTGGTATAGGGCTCCATCCCACCACCCAGGACATCATACCTGAACTGAAAGCAAGAGTCCAAAGCTCAACTGACTGAGCCACCCAGGTGCCTCTGATTTACTTACTTCTAAGCCCCAACCACGATCAATTATTAACTTTGCCTTTTTACTCCTACTCTGAGTTCACTCAATACTGCAAAACATAATGGGGATCAGGCAGTAACATCTGTCTTGATGTATCTGATCCCAGGTCCCAAATAACGCCTCATTGTCCACAAGGATGCTTACCTCCACATTGTTTCAGGGACCTCCCAACAAGGTTCAGGAAACCCCTGACCTTCCATTCATGTATATAGGTTCTCCCTAAGCTCAATTGGGTAAAGACCCTTGGGAATGGTTCCTTGCCTTCTTGGGCCACCTTCTGATGATAAAAAGGCTTACTTTGCTTTCAAACAAATGTCTCACACGTTGGCTTACTGCACATGGGGGCACAGATAAGTTTGTGTTCAGTACCAATAGTTGACCTACGACATTTTACTGGCTGGCAAAACCAGGATTCTGCAAGATTTAAGTAGAAGGATTTAAGAATTATAGCATGCAAGAGAGCCTGGGTGGCATAGTCAGTTAAGCATTGATCTCAGTTCGGATCTTGATCTCAGGGTCTTGAGTTCAAGCCCCACTTAAAACAAAACAAAACAAAACAAAACTAAGAGGTATGCCATGGTAGCTAAATTGGTTAAGCATCTGCCTTCAGCTAAAGTCATGATCCCAGAGTTCTGGGATTGAGTCCTGCATCTGGCTGTGCTCACGGGGCAGGCTTCTTCTCCCTCTGCCTACTGCTCCTCCTGCTTATGCTTTCTCTCTCTCTCTATCTCTCCCTCTCTGACAAATAAATAAAATCTTTTTTAAAAAATATGAGAATTATACAATGGGGAAAGTTTACAAAAGCAGGTGGGATGGTAAATTTCTCAGTACAGAACAAATAGCAAAGATCACGTTGCAAGCTCTCTCTCTCGCTCTCTGTACCCCCTCATACCCACTCACTACGAGGAGTATGGACATGAATCAAGTTTTGTGGTGGGTTGGAAACACGTGTAAGACTATTTACACAGTTAATATAATTTTGGTGGTGAAAATGGGGTAGAGATTTTTTGGAAGATTCTGGGAGAAATTACATTATGAAAAAATAGAGAAGGATCAGTCTTTGGAAATAAGGCCTAAAAAGGACATGAATCCACTTTAACTTTTTTTTTGCCTTAAAATCCTGTGCTGTAGGAATTGGTTAGGGTTTCAAGCCTCTGGTTAAGAAAGAATTCTTGTGGTATCTTTGGCAAAAAGAGTTGATTTTATTAAAGCACCAAGAAGAATCTCTAGGCAGAAAGAGCTGCACTGGGGTCATGAGATGTGGCCCATTATATAATTTCCAATTGTGAGGCTGTTAGGGATAGGGTAAGTCTCTAAGGAATTTGGAAGCAAGGTTTCCAGGGCCCAGAGAGGATTAGCTATTGTTAGGAAAAGGTCATTTGTTACTGTCTAAAAACGTTGGTAATGAGACCCTTCAGATATATATTAGTGGGCAGCTAATTGCCATGATATATCTTGGGAGTGGGCATTGGGGGTTGGCTAGAGATATAAGAAATTTGCAAAGGAATTTTTACAGGATCTTGGGGGTAATGCTAAGGTTGCCTTTTGGCCTTAGTAATGTATTAACATTGAGGCTGCTGAGTTCCTAAAGGAATATCCCTCTGCCTGTGTCAATGTCCTGTTAGTGGGCTAGAGGCAGTAAAGAAATATAATTTTTTCTTTCACTTTTGTTTCCCACACCACAATTATGTTTGCCAACATGGAAATTCCCTGAACCTCATACTTTGTGATTTTAGTAGAGGCTACAACACATAGGCAGGACCATTATTACCTCCATTTCCTTCCCCTCCCCCCTCTGTGGAGGATGGGGTGAGCCTGAAATTGCAATGTTTTTAATCATGACGGGATCTTCCTGATGACTGGCCCCCATGCAGGCCCCCAGGTGAATGCCAAGAACCAAGATGTTCCCAGTGCTCTTATCACTTAGGAATTTACAAGGGTTTCAGGAGTTCTGTGCCAGGAATCAGAGGCAGAAATCAATATACATTTTTTACTATCTCACAGGGATGTAGTCATTGACTGACTGATCGAAAAAAGATAACAGGATATGTTGACCCCAAATATGCTTTTTCAGCATAAGTATTACATTAGGCTGCTTATTTTGAGAAAATGCAGACTCGGAGAAACTCTGAAAGCAGACAGACTTCCATAAGCCTCAGATGGCTAGCTGCCTTTAAGTTTCATTTTTCATGGGGCTACTATATGTATGTACATAATTAAAAGAGCTTCTGTCATTTTAATCAGGCTTTTTATAATGGGAGGGTAATTTCATCCAAGAACCTAGAATGATGCTGGGAAAATTATTTTCCCTCCTACACCTAGGACATGAATTCATAATCCCAACCAAAGTCTTTTTATTTTTTTTTAAGATTTTATTTACTTGACAGAGAGAAACACAGCCAGAGAGGGAACACAAGCAGGGGGAGTAAGAGAGGGAGAAGCAGGCTTCCTGCCGAGCAGGGAGCCCGATGTGGGACTCGATCCCGGGTCTCCGGATTCATGACCTGAGCCGAAGGCAGTTGCCCAACCAACTGAGCCACCCAGGCCCCCTAAATTCTTTTATTTTTTATGATTTATTTATTTGAGAGAGAGAGAGAGACAGACAGAGAGAGAGAATGATCATAAGGGGAGAGGAACAGATGGAGAAGGAGAAGCAAGCTCCCTTCTGATCAGCGAGCTGGAAGGGGTTTGAACCAAGGACCAAGAGATCATGACCTGAGCCAAAGGCAGAGACTCATTTCTTAACCCACAGAGCCACCCAGGTGCACCCTCACCAAATACTTAACTCCTGTCCCTCAGAGTCTAATTCCATTATCTGTTCCAAAACAGCAATACTTCTGTGCTATTTCAGTATTTAGCTAAGGGAAGAATGTTTTTCATTTCCCAGTGCCTATTTTCCTCCTTGATATATGATTTTTTTCTTTCAATCATTCCAATGGATCATGGGAGAACTGACCACAGCAACAGTGGAGAAGTGACTAAGGCAAGGGTGGATTATTATCCCTACTTACATTTAAAGTATCATCTGATGAAATAGGAAAACCAATAGTAAACATGTATAATGCATTGGTTGCCCAGGTAAGAACCTGTAGTGGAGTACTATGCACACTGTATGAGGTATCCATGCCACCTCCAAATAAACATCAAGCATGGTTTCAAGGGAAAAAAGTACAAGCCTTGAGTAGAGTTTGAAAGGATGACCAACTTTCTTCCTGCAAAGGCCAAAAGACACAGGGGTGGGGAAAGTGGCAGAAGCCTGGGTTACTATACAACCTCAATGTTCTCCCGAGACTATTGGCAAATGCAATCAAGATGAGCCCAGGCTGGCAGTATGTGAAAGGCATCCCAGAGAAACACATTCTCGGTCATTACAATGCAATAGAAAGTGATTTTATTGTTGTGAACGCAATGCAACAAAACTTGACAGAAGTTCCAAGATTAAAAATAGGGGGTCTGGGTCTTCCTTTGCCCTATTCCCTATTGCCTTCCTTCAAAACACACAGAGCAACAAAGCAGAAAGGTATCTGATCCCTTTTGTTGGCAACTCTGGACTGGCATCGTGGGCCTCCGATTCTCCCCCTCCCCCTCTTCTTTCTTCCGTGGGAACCATGAAAATCAACAAAGGAATAGAAAAGGTAGAAGAGATCATGAAAGAAACTGCACCAAGTGAGAAGGAAGGTAATGGAAACCTCAGTCTTAATCTAAGTGTACAGGAACCAGATGATAGTTGTGGGGGTCGCCTGGCTGAGGGGGGTTACAGGCAACAGTGTAGACCCTGTTCTGGCTAGCAGTCCTGTAGCGGCAGTTGGGATATCTCCCTCGAATGAGCTCGCAGTAAGTCGTGCGAATAGGTCTTCTACTCTGGTGGCAGTTATTCTGGCCATTCCTGCAGCGGGTGTTGGGCAAAAGACAGGTATCAGCCACGTTCTGGATGGAGTCATGCAGAAAGGTGTTTTGAGGTTTACAGCGCCCAGTAAGACTATTGACATTACGCATTGCACTGTTGCAAGAGACAGGATGTTCCCTAACATGCTGAATTTGAAATTTTTCAAATCTAGTGATTTGAGCGCCAGCATCAGAGGGAAGCACTGGTCCCCACGATCCCAGCAGCAACAGGAGGAGAGGAAAGGGTCCCAGAAGATCCAGCCTCATCTCTTCTGTGTAGGAAGAGAAAAGAAAATGAGAGAATGATAGTACTAGAATCCATAAGAGCAAAATTATTATTCATAACCATTTAAATATTTTTATGCCTTTAAAGATTTCATTTGTCCTTTTCTTATTGTTTAAACCATCTTCTTTCTGACTTGACTCTCACAATTCTAGGAAGGACTTGAAGCCCAGTGAGGAAGAATGCGAGTTAAGGTGCCTTGTCCTCTGACTAAAAGATCTCATTGTTCTGTTTGTCCTGTGTCCTGTGCTTGTGCAAGCAGAAACTTGTCTCTTCCCTCCTCCCTCCTGGAATATTTCTCCTCCATCTGTGTGACCTGGACCTTCTGGCCATCTTGACAGCTCTACCCTCCCCAGCCCCCAGGCTTCTCCTCTTACCAGGTCTCCGGGATGGGGCTCCTGCTGAGGACAGAGGCTTTTGTGTGCTCTTCCTTTGCCAGGTATGGCGGCGTGGCCTGCGTGCAGCGGGGAAGGGTTCTGAGACCTAGGAAGGAGGAAAGGGAGACCCATGATTTGAAAGCTGCACTTTGTGTGCACAGTGTGAACAAGACCCACACTGTCCAACTCACCATTTAAAGCTAGTATCCCTGCACATACAGGAGGAGGAAGCCTACTTAAAGGAACAAAGGAGAAGTGATAACTTCCTCAAAGAAGTTGTGAGGAAATCATGAACTACTGATATGTGATGATTGCTTTCTTCCCTGAAACTTTACTGTTTTGAGCTCCATGATTTCAGTTTTTAGGAGAGAACACACCACACACCCAAGACTCCCCTGGTCCCATTGCCAATTGCAAGTTCAGGCTCTCACCAGTGCTTCTGATGGTGCGGCTATAAATCTGAGCTTCACCCAACTCCCTTGTCTGTTCCATTACTTTGCTAGAGTGGTACACAGAACTCAAGGAAACACTGATGTGTATTGGTTTCTTAAAGGGTATAGTAAAGGAGACAAGTGAAGAGCCAGAGAAAAAATACCTAGGTTAAGGTGGGAGAGTCATAATGAAGGAGCTTCTTTATTCATGGAGTTGGTGTACATCACTCTCTCAGTGTAGATGCTGTAGGAAAGATGTTAGGGTTTGAAGCCGACAGCCAAGAAAGAGTTCTTGCGACATCTTTGGTGCAAAAAGGTGCTTTTATGAAAGAATGCGGATAGGACCCGAGGTAAGCAAAAGCTGCCCTGGGGTCATCAGGAGTGGCCCATAACATACCTTCTAGTTGGGAGGAGGGTAGGGATATCGGAAGTCTCTAAGGAATTTTGGAAGGAAGGTTTCCGGGACCTTGAGCAGGCTAGCTATTGTTAGGAAAAGGTCATTTATTACTATCCAGTCAAATCCTCGTCATGAGAACCTGCAGATATATACTGGTGAGCCATATGATTGGGGGATGATTGCCAACATGTATCTTGCAGAGTAGAGACAAGGGAAGTTTCCAAGGGAATTTTTGTGTGTGAAAGTCGACTTACAGGATCCTGAGTGCCTGGGATCATGTTAAGCTCAGATTGCCTTTTATCCTTACCAAATTGTCACCATGGAGGCAGCGGAGTTCCCACTAGAATGGCACTCTACCTGTTTAAGGATTGGTCAGTAGGCTGTAGAAGTAAGAAAATTTAAGTTTTTCTTTTGCCTTTTCTTCCCACATCACTTGCATCTCTACAAGAGATTCAGACACTGAGGCTGATGTGGAGGAAGAAGCAATCTTTTTCTTCTCTCCTTTTTTCTCAACTACGGCCTTTATAATATGAGACAGACGTTTATTAACAAACAGAAGTTTATTAACAGGGATATCTCATATATACATGGGAGAAATGCAGGGATTGGTGTGAAATATAGTGATGTTGGGGTCTAGGAGTGAGTTATCAAGCAAGAATTTTTGAGTCATTGTTGGGACAAAAAAGGTAGTTTTATTAATGAATGTGCTGAGACAGGCCTCCTGAGAAGAAAGAGCTGCACTGGGGTTGTGTGGAGTGGCTGATTCTACACTTTTAAGTTGTGGGGAGGTTAGGGATAGCCAAAGTCTCGAAGGAGTTTGGAAGCAAGGGTTTTAGGGTCTTAGAGGCCTAGCTGCTGTTAAGATGAGGTCAGTTACAAGTGTGTAGGACATCATGAGTCATGAGACCCTTCATATGATTGTCAGTGGGCCATAAGATAGGAGGACGATTCCTGACATACAGCCTTGGTGGGGTAGAGATAAAGGAAACTTCCAAAGGCATTCGTGTATGTGTGTGTGCGTGTATGAATAGAGTCACATACTCTAAGAACCCCATATATATATATATATATGGGTTTTTTAAAGATATTTCTTTATATATTTGACAGAGAGAGAGAGAAAGAAAACAAGGAAAGCCACAGAGAGAGGGAGAAGTAGGCTTCCACTGAATGAAGAGCCCAGTGGGGAGCTCCATCCCAGGACCCTGGGATCGGACATGAACAGACAGTAGGTGCTTAATCGACTGAGCTACCCAAGCGTGCGGGATTTTATATGTTAAAGCAGACTTAACGGATCCTGAGAGTTGGGCTAAGATCAGGCTAAGGTTACCATTTTCCTCTAGCAAAGTATAAATATTGAGGCAGCTGAGCTCCTGCAAGAAATTCCCTCTGCTTGTCCCAAGTACTTGTCAATGGGCTGAAAGTTATAAGGAAATTTAATTTTCTTTCTACCTTTCTTTGGTCTTTGTTTTTCATATCAGGAAGAGTCATTCAAAGAGGTTGTGAGACCATGGGGTAACAGACCATCCTCAGCTAAAACAAAGGAAGAAGAGTGTGGGGAAGGCAGGCTCTAGGAAGGTGGCCAAGGAAAGTATAGTAAACAAAGGTAAAGTTTACGAGGCAGAGTTAAGTCTTCATTGGTATAAGTTTCTTGCAATTTAGAGTCATCTTGACCTTGTTTGTAGACACAGAGAAACACCCTTAGGGGTAGAGATTTTCACTCTGATGATAAAAGACTCTTAATTGTAAATATGTGATTTATAGGCTACTTTCAGAGTTTCTCCTTTCTCTTCTGATTCTCAAAATAGTCAGCTCAAAATCATCTCTGTGCCAAAGAGCCATCTTTTGGGGTGCTACATTCTGGCCTCATATAGGAGAGAGTCAAGTTGGCCTACTTTGAATCTCCTAAGGATCACTTGACTCAGTAGAGGGGATTTGAAACCTTGATGAATAACACCACCAATACAGCACACAAGCAAGGGAGGAATACTTCCCAAAGGAAATGAATATGCAGCTAACCAAATGGAGGGAGTAGATGTGGGAAAATGGAAGCAACAACGCAAAGCTATTATAGTAATTGTGCTTAAATTCATTTTCCTTCCATATGGTATTAACTACCACCTTTTAACCCTTTAATGGAAGGAATTTTTAGAGTTTTTTAAATGAAGTGTTTGTGGAAACTTACTGTGGGAGACCAGAGTAGACCACTCTGCAATATTAAGTATTAGCAACCAGAATACACTACCACAAATTATGCGACTACAATTTATTTCCATTTTATTTGTCCTTCTGGTTTTATTTTCATTTTTTTAGAGAGAGATAGACAGTGTGTGAGGTATGTGGCAGGTGACAGAGGGAGAGGGAGAGAGAGAATCCCAAGCAAGCTCGATGCTCATGACCGAGCTAGATGTGGGGCTCATCCTCATGACCCTGAGATCACGACCAAAGATCAAGAGTCACTCTCCCAACTGAGGCAGCTAGATAATCCATGACTTTATTTTATTTCAATTTTCACAGGGGGTAGAGGGAAATTGTTCTTTTCTCTTTTCTTTAGTCAGAATGTTCAGTTTATACTCAGAACTTCTCTTTCAAATATATTAGTAGTGAGGCATCCTGGTGTATACTCTCTTGATTCTCTCTTTGAATGGGAAGTACGTCATCAGGATTAGATAGGGAAATACTGGCGTTTATTGAAACTCAGTGGTGTTTCTATACAAAAACTCTGGTGCACCTCAAAACCTGGCTCAAGTCAAGCATTCCTTGTGTTACAGGGAATCATATGCTGATAGACTGAATGGGGACTGTGTCATGAGCATGTTATGAAGGAGTTCACATTTGTTGTGTCTTCCCACAATGTCAGCTTAGTCAATCCTAAAACAAAGTTAAATCACAATTAGAAAGCAGGTTCAGGATCCCAAACTGGATGACATTTCACCATGTGATTCAACTTGGCTCCTTACGCAGCACACAGAGCTGGACACAAGATAAACCACAGAACAGAGCAGATAACAGAAGGGTGTAGTAAGTTAACGAACCAAACATGAAATCATTCTGTGGGCGCACGGCTGAGATAAGGCCTGGGTCAGGTCCGGGTCACTGCTTCCTATGTTCCAGCCGGGAAGGATCTCGGTTCTGTTCTGTGTTCCAGCAGGGAAGGATCTCGGTTCTGCTTGAAGATCGCTGTGGCAGAACCTTCAGAGACAGTTGATTTTTTAAGTGGTCACATATTGAAGAGATCTGAAGATTGTGCTGCCAAATCCTCCCCTTTCTAAAGGGATTGAATCCCTCTCAGGCCCTTGCAGACCTCTTCTGGTTCTGTCCTTATCAGTTCTGGGGTGTCAGCTGACACTGGTCCCAGGCAATGTCTCCCAGCTGCAGTACCTTTGTCCTGTCGTGGCTTGACACAGGCTGCTGCTTGTCACAGGGTCCCGCTTGACATGAGAAACTCCATCTTGCTCTTTACATTTCACCTGTGATCTCTCACGGCAAATTCTCTAGGGGCCGTGCAAGAATCAAAAATATCTTAAAGTAAAATAGCAGTACTAGTTTGGTGACATAGCAAAAGACACATTTAGGCACTTCGATCAAGTATTTAACAGAAAGCAAAAACAATGTTTAAAATTCAAACCATGAGATTAAAATCACATCACATCAAACAAGATGGGTACATTAAACTGAATCAAGCAAGCTTAAGTAAAGATCAAAGTCGTAGAACTCCAACTCAAAGCCACACCTAATAAGAAGTAAATTAAGTCAAAAAGAAAGAGGATAAGTCAAAAAGGTGTCTAACATCTTACAAGGATTACCTTTTTCTAAGCAATGTCTTTGACTTCGCAAAAAATAAACTAAATCCAGGGCCTGTTGAAACTTCCTTGGTTTTCTATCAATCCTAATTCTCTTTCTAATGATCCATTAAATCTCTCTGTATATCCAAAGGTTGTAGGGTTGTAAACTAATGGTAATTCCATTGTAAATCCCATAGATCACAGAGCTTTTATTTATTTATTTTTTAAAGATTTTCATTATTTGACAGAAACACAGCCAGAGAGGGAACACAAGCAGGGGGAGTGAGAGAGGGAGAAGCAGGCTTCCTCGAGCAGGGAGCCCGATGTGGGCTCGATCCTGGGTCTCCAGGATCATGACCTGAGCCAAAGGCAGTCGCTTAACCAACTGAGCCACCCAGGCGCCCCAATCACAGAGCTTTTAAACTAAGGCGGGTGTAAAATGAGTTCCCTGATCACTCTCTGCTATTCCTGGTGCTCCAAAGTGAGCTGCCCATGACTCCAGGGCTCCTACTGCTGCATGAGCTGAAGGGCTAGAGGCAGCCACAGCTGTCCCTCATCCTCTATATATGGCTATCATGCTAGTGGCTTCTTTCTGCTGAGGGCTGTGATTTAATGGTCCTACAAAAGTCTGTTTGTACAGTGAAATTAGACCTGGTGGGCTTGTATGTGTCTATTGGTGCAGCGAACCTGCATTTATCGATCCTGTGTTTACGGGGGAGGCCTCCTGGGAATGCTCTTTTTATTTCCTGCCAACTGGCCTTAGATTTCCTTCAGGGAAATTCTGGCTGTGTTTTTCTCTATCAAATAAATAAAATCTTTAAAAAAAAAAAAAAGGAAAAGAAAATTAGGCTTGTGTTCTTTCTTTGTCCATGAGGACCGTGTACCATATTCTCTACTCATTGATATTTCTGCTATTAATGGCTTTCCTGGTGCTGGATAGTGTATTGTTTGAAATGTCTTTCAGAAATCCTTTAATGTATTTAAAACCTGTTGTTCTATCCACTCAAAATCTGTGCTTTTCCAGTTGTTTTGTATTTGGGTTTTAAAATTACACTGAAGCATGCTCTGTGCTGTCTCCAAGATTCAAAAAGGCCTCTAAGTCTCTGTGCCTCTGTTTTATCTTTAGGTGATCCATTGTTTGAATTGTATCTATTTGTATCTATTCCTTTATTTGCTAACTTCCTTCTTTCAGGAGACCATTGAATTCCTAGAAATGTGGAATGAGTGTCTGTGCCTGATGTTTTTTCATCATTAATAGTCCATCCCTGTTCCCTTCAATGCTGTTTTAACTTTTTCTTTTCTTGTCTGAACTGTTCCTTATCATTATTTGTCGTTATTATGTCATCAGTATAGGATATTACTACAGATCTGTGCAATGATTGAGCTCCATACGTAGAGCAACCAATCTACATCAGATGCATGTTTTGGGGACGCCTGGGTGGCTCAGTGGCTTATGATCTCAGGGTCCTGTGATCGTCAGGCCCTGATCTCAGGGTCCTGGGATCGATTCGTACATCAGGATCTCTGCTCAGCAGGGAGCCTGCTTCCTCCTCTCTCTCTCTGCCTGCTTCTCTGCCTACTTGTGATCTCTCTCTGTGAAATAAATAAATCTTTAAAAAAAAAGATACATTTTTTTGACAAAAATGTGTTTTAATCTTTTGAAGCTCAGCATGAGTGTATTCTCTATCCTCTGCTACTTCCTCAAGTTTTTCTTGTCCAATACTATAATCTAATACTTTCTTCCTTGTGATTATAGGTTTGCTGTGATAATCCATCCCACCGCCTGGGGATTATCATTGTCTCCTGGGTACTCAGGATGGGCATCCTGGGGTCTTAAGAGTTTATCATCTTAAAATGTAAATTATTCATTGATTTGTCCTTCCTTGTTACTTAATTAGCTACCTCTTTGCCACTATGTTGTCCTGGTCTACGGGAGAATTGGTTTCATCAGTAAGATGGGAACCTCTACGATGGGCACTCTAAGGGCTTTACATTTTGAGGATCCTTCAGATCCATGACTACATTTCCCAGAGTCCTGGTAGTGAGTTTCTTTCTAACTTCTAACTCCATGGGGTACCATGGGTCTTCCATACAAAGTATGACATCAAGCCTGTTGGTCCTTTTCGCCAAGCTTTTTAGCCATTTACCACTGCTCACATCTCTTTCCTTTTTTTGTAACCTCGTAGCTGCTAGATACAACTCATTAACTATGTACAGCTCTATTTCCCACTTCTACTTGGGATATTTGTACATGTTTTTCTCCAATTCGTGTTCACATCTTTCTTCCAAGCTGTAGATTAATTTGGTCAGTAGTGGCATGTGTCATTGCACTGTCCCCAGTGCTTTAATTTTCCTAGCCTTCCTAGTGCCTTTCTGAGGCAATTCCCCTTGGTCTTGGCTTTGGCTAGTTTCATCTCATGCCCCTTGTGCAGAGCAGGAAGCCTCAATCGAGATTCTGCTGCCCGCAACTCCTTGCATAGAGACGGTATCTGTTTCACCTGCCAGTGCCCGTACCTTGGAATTTCAACCTCAGTGAGATGTTTCGAAAGTCTATGTTCACACAAATTACTCCAAAATTTATTATTTTTCATTCTGTTATACTCAATTCAAGACATTAGGAGTCTTTCTGATTCTACTAAGTTTTCTAACACATGATAAGTCAATGAAATGGAATCTTGCGAACTCTGCCAACTTCACGAACACATATGAAGGCCCCCGCGTGAGTTGTCTTTCCACAACGATGGCTTTAGTCAATCATAAAGCAGAGTTAAAATACAATTAGAAATCGCAATTAGAAAACTCGATGGCATTTCAGCATGTGATCAAGTTAACTTCTTACACAGCACACAGAGCAGGGCAGAAGATAAACCACAGAACGGAGCAGATAACAGAAAGATTTAGTAAGTTAACGAACCAAACTTGAAGTTACTCTGTGGGCACAGGGCGGAGACAAGGCCTGGGTGAGGTTCGGGTCAGCTCTGGGCACTCACTGCTTCCTATGTTCCAGCAGGGAAGGATCTCGGTTCTGTTTGGAGATCAGTGGGGCAGAACCTTCTGGGACCAGTTGCCTTCATAAGTGGTCAGACTTCGAGGGCTCAGGCCTGAAGAGTCTGACATTGTGCTGCCACATCCTCCCCTTTCTAAAGGGATTGAATCCGTCTCAGGGCCCTGCAGACCTCCCCTGGTTCTGCTCCTTTTCGGTTCTGGGGTGTCAGCGGACACTGCTCCCAGGCATATCTCCCCGCTGCGGTAACGTTCACTACTGTGTCATGGCTTGATCCAGGCTGCTGCTGACACAGGGTCCCGCTTGCTGTGAGAGACTCCGTCTTGCTCTCTGCAGGCTGTCCCAGATCACACTCCATAAGTGCAACTACTCTGTAGTATTTTTGGGTGAAGAAGGAGAATATAAAGATAGGAATTCTGGGCATGTGGGTTTGGAGGACTTGAAAGATGACTCTGAGGAATGCCTGAATGGCTCCGTCAGGTAAGTGTCTGCTTAAGTCATGATCACTGAGTCCTGGGTTCAATCACCACATTGGGCTCTTTGCTCAGCGGGGAGCCACTTTTTCCCTCTTTACCCTGCTTCCCCTGGATGTGCTCTGTGTGTGTGTGTGTGTGTCTGACAAATAAATAAATAAAATCGTAAAAAGAGAGAGAGAGAGAGAGAGAGAGAGAGAGATGACTCTGAGAAAATTAAGATGGCCATCACGTGGCCATCTATCCACAGCCCTTCTTATCAATTTCCTGCGGGCCACTGAAGACCTAAATGAGGCAGGGACTCAGTGAGTGCAGACAGAGGCAACGGGGAGAATCTAGGAGGGCTAGATATATTCTAGATATTATAGGACTTCAGTGAGGAATTTTGAGAATCATAAGAAGCAATGTATGTGAAAGTAGTTTTGTAAACAATAAAGTGTTAATGTTGATCTGTATTATTCATAATACCATCATAAGGTGGTTCTACCCTGGTTGTTTCCAGCTTTAACCAGTTAATCCCGTGTTTCTGAAATAAGTGTGATATTCTACTTTTGATGTGGAAGAAAAATGACTGTGGACCCAAAGCACCCATACATCTATACTTTCAACTATGAGCTCAGCCATAAGTTCTAAGGCTTCTCTGAAATGAAACCATTTAGGAACGTATCCCTTTGTATCTGCAGAAATCAACTACCGATGCAGCCCAGGCAAGTTAGTTAACACTTGCTTCTGAGAGCTGCTTAGTTGGCCTACCTCCTCTAGTTCTGTCTACCGGCTTCTGTAACAGACGCTGCTTCGGTTGTGGCTTCTAATTTGAGTTCCTGAAGAGATATTATCCCTTGACTATAAATTTAAAATCATTTGTGAATTATATTCTTTCTTTAAACATTTTCCTTGACTTCTAACTCCTTTCTATTAATTCCTTGATTTTCCCTTTGTTAACAATCATTCCATTTTTTTCAGTGCTTTGGTACTATTTCTCAAAAACATAATAGATAAATGTCCTCATGCAGATGATAATAATATCTTAGGGGGTCTGAACGTGGACTCCATAGGCTCTGAAGCACTCCATGGAAGGAACTGATAGGGTCATGAACAGGTATTACGTGTTGACCCCCCAAAATAAATCTACAGGTTATTTCACCAGCAAAAGATGGACTTACCAGGAAGAGCAGAGAATTGCAATCAGGGACAAGCAAGCTACCACAAGAGAGTAGGCAAGTGCCTGAACAAAGGAGAGAAACACTTCTTTCCAGAGGAAAGGAAGAAGTTAGGAGGCTGTTATAAACAGAAAGCCCACTGGAGTAAACAAAGAGTTGGAAGTGTAGTAGCTTTTCTTTGGCTGGGTTGTGACAGGCTCAGTTGGCTGGACTGTTCAGCAGCAGGTTGGGGAAGCCTATCTTCCTGCTGGGCTAGGAAAGCAGTTTTCCTTGCAAAGTAGTTTTTCTGGTTGGATCCCTGATGGGTTTCAGTGGTAGAGCATGACAGTACCCCCTGCTGGCCCCCACATGAACCCTAAACCAGATTTCCTTCTATCAATTTTCACAGGGGGAAAAATTAATATCTTTATTTTCACTAACCTGCCACTGAGATTTAATAATTCCTTCACTTCTGGGGGTCCCTGACTAGCTTATTTGGAAAAGTATGCAACTCTTGATCACGGAGTCATGAGTTCAAGCCCCACATTGTGTGTAGACATGACTTAAATAAATATGACTTTAAAAAGAAGAGAGAGATTTCTTTTTGTTGGTGGTGTTTTTGGTTGTTTCTCTACCTTGCTGCTGTGAACAATACGACAATGAACACAAGGGTGTGGGTATCTCCTTGAGATCTTGAGTTCAATTGCTTTGTACAAACAGCTAGAAGTAAGATTGCTGGATCATATGGTAGTTCAATATTTTTTAAGGATATATATATTTATTGGGGGGATAGGAGCAGAGCAAGAGAGGCAGAGAGAGAGAGAGAGAAAACAAAGCAGACTCCTCAATATGCATGGAGTTCAATGGGGGGCTTGATCTCCCAACCTTGAGAATGTGACTTCAACCAAAATTAAGAGTCACACAGTTAACCGACTGAGACACCCAGGTGCCCCAGTGCTTCTAAGTTTCATTTTTGAAAGAATCTCCATACTGTTTTCCATATTGGCTGCAGCAATTTACATTGCCATCAATAGTGTATCAGGGTTCTAACTTTTCTGTATCCTCACCGTCTTGTGTTGGTCACAGGTATTGGCTAGTGATGTCATCAACTAGGGCAGGGACAGGCTAGGAGGAAAAAAATATCCCCCACAAGATCCTCAACACAGCCTTATCAGATTCCTGATATTTAAATCTTTTATTACAAGGAAAACAAGAAAGATGTTTCCATAGGAGAGTGAATGAGTCTTTTTTTTTTTTTAGATTTTATTTATTTGATAGAGAGAAACACAGCCAGAGAGGGAACACAAGCAGGGGGAGTGAGAGAGGGAGAAGCAGGCTTCCCACCGAGCAGGGAGCCTGATGTGGGACTCGATCCCGGATCTCCAGGATCATGACCTGAGCCGAAGGCAGTCGCTTAATCAACTGAGCCACCCAGGCGCCCCAATGAGTCTTTTCTTTAGAAGATTTTATTTATTTATTTGATGGAAGGAAACACAGTTAGAGAGGGAGCATAAGGAGGGGGAGTGAGAGAGGAAGCAGGCTTCCCGCTGAGCAGGGAGCCTGATGCAGGGCTCAAACCCGGGACTCCAGGATCATGACCTGAGCTGAAGGCAGACGCTGAATGACTGAGCCACCCAGGCACCCCATGGTAAGAGTGAATGAGTCTTAAATGATCTAGAACATTTTTAATATTCTGACTTACAACAAGTGACTCAAAAGTCTAGGAAGAGAGAAAGAAAATCTCTTGTATCATTTCTTGATGCTGTCAGAACCCAGCACAACGAGGGAGCCAGCTCGTACGGATAGAACTCTCATTTTGCCAGCATGCATTTCCAAATTTCTAATGCATCCCCCAACAGCTGACTTTTGGGAATAACCAAAAGCAGTTACTTTCAAAACACGTCTTGTGATGAAGTGGAAAAAGGCCTGCATTAGGAGCCAGTCCAGCTGGATTTTTGTGTGGGCTTTTCCACTCTTTATCTGACAGTCAGATAAATAGACCAATGCACTACATGCTAATAAGTGTAATAGCTCCCTGGCTGTGGTGGAGGAGACACCGGGACCTGAGAAGAGCCCGTAGAGAAAAAGCCTTAACGCCAGAGCCCATTGCCAGGATTAACCAGGAGTTAGAGGAAGAGGATGGCAAAGTCATTCCGAAGAAGGAACCGTGTGTGAAGATAAGACCAGTCCCTTGGTCCCTGGGCATGTTTTGAAACCCTAAGTAAAACTATAGTTGTATTAGTTGCGTGATGAACATAGCTGCCATTATTTTAATCTCTACTTAATTATGTTTTTTAAAAGATTTTATTTATTTATTTGACAGAGAAATACAAGTAGAGAGGGAACACCAGCAGGGGGAGTGAGAGAGGGAGAAGCAGACTTCCCGCTGAGTAGGGAGTGTTGCCGGGGACCAGCCTCAGCAGAGATGTGGGTCCCGAACCACGGGATGTCTAGTAGGCAAAATAATGACCCGGGCACTGAGATCTGATGCAAGCTGACAGACCTGATGTCAGTCAGGAGAGACCTATGGAGCAGGCTCAGGCTCTAGCTCTCTAGCTTTGGCTCTCTGGCCTCTGGGCTCTCTTGCGCTCTCTCTGTTTCTGTTGCTCTCTTGCTCTCTCTGTTTTTCTGTTTCTAGCTTCACAGGCTCTCTGGCTCTTTCTCTACCTTTTCCTCTGCCTTTGTCTCCACCTTTGTCTCTCTTGACGGTCAAGGGTCCCAGTCTTTTATTATTCCAAAATGAGGAAGTTGGGGGATGCAGTTAGGTTAAAGTTAAACAAAGTGATTCACAGCAGGCAGAGTCAAGCCTTTCTAAGAAACCAGCCTTTACCATTAAAAGGGAAGTAAGTGAATAGACTCAGTTTGATAGTTGAGCAGGAAGAACAAAAGGCAAGTAAAGATGGTGTTGATGACCGCGACATTAGCATAACTCCAGATTCTTGGCGGGGGGGAAACCCTGGAGGTACTTTCATTCACATTCACAGGTACCTCCACCAAAGTTTTTGGTGGCTTGGGCATGGCAGGAGGGGCGGATCTTATCAATAGCTTAACTTCTAGACACCCATACCTCAGTTTCCTGAAGCCCTAACATCACTCCCTGCTCCATAAAATTGAGGGAGGCTGAGGCAGAAGGAAACATAAATAAAACTGAATTTCTTGTAACCTAAAGCTTTAGGTGTGACAGGAGGAGTGTGACATTCCATCAGGAAACCTCCAAGTGTCCTCATGTTGATACCTCATTAGAGGGAAAAACAGCTTGGCTTGACAATAACCAGGTCTCCATTATCCTGGGAGTCTTCATTCCCAACAACAGTGTAAGAGGGTTCCCCTTTCTCCACAGCCTCTCCAACACTTGTTGTTTCCTGACTTGTTAATTTTGGCCATTCTGACTGATGTAAGGTGGTATTTCAGTGTGGTTTTGATTTTAATTTCCCTGATAGCTAGTGACGCTGAACATTTTTTCATGTGTCTATTAGCCATTTGTATATCTTCTTTTTTTTTTTTTTAAGATTTTATTTATTTGACAGAGAGAAACACAGCCAAAGAGGGAACACAAGCAAGGGTAGTGAGAGAGGGAGAAGCAAGCTTCCTGTCTAACAGGGTGCCTTATGTGGGACTCGATCCCGGGTCTCCAGGATCATGACCTGAGCCGAAGGCAGTTGCCTAACCAACATAGACACCCAGGCGTCCCATTTGTATATCTTCTATGGATAAGTGCCTCTTGATGTCTCTTGCCCATTTTTTGATGTGTTCATCTTCTTTTCGGATGTTGAGTTTGAGTAGTTCTTTATAGATCTTGGATACCAGCCCTTTGTCTGTAGTGTCATTTGCAAACATCCTCTTCCATTCTGTGGGTTGCCTCTTCGTTTTGTTGACTGTTTCCTTTGCTGTACAGAAGATTTTTATTTTGATGAAGTCCTAGAAGTTCATTTTCGCTTTTGTCTCCTTTGCCTTTGGAGTCGTATCTTGAAAGAAGTTGCTGTGGCCGATGTCAAAGAGGTTACTGCCTATGTTCTTTTCCAGGATTTTGATGGATTCCTGCCTCACGTTGAGGTCTTTCATCCATTTCGAGTTTGCCTTTGTGTGTGGTGTAAGAGAATGATCTACTTTCATTCTCCTATACGTAACTGTCAAATTTTCCAGCACCATTTATTGAAGAGACTGTGTTTTTTCCACCGGATATTTCTTCCTGCTTTGTCAAAGATGATTAGACCATAGATTTGTGGGTCCGTATCTGGACTCTCCACTCTGTTCCATTGGTCTATTTCTCTGTTTTTGTGCCAGTACCATGCTGTCTTGGTAATCACAGCTTTGTAATAAAGCCTGAAGTCAGGTAATGAGATGCCCCCAGCTTTGCTTTTCTTCTTCAGCAATTCCTTAGCGATTCAGGGGTTTTTTTTTAGTTCCATATAAATTTTAGGATTGTTTGTTCCAACGCTTTGAAGAATGTTGGTGGAATTTTGATCAGAATAGCATTGAAAGTATAGATTTCTCTGGGCAGTATAGACATTTTAACAATGTTTATTCTTCCGATCCATGAGCATGGAATGCTCTTCCATGTTTTTGTGTTTTCTTCAATTTGTTTCATGAGTGTTCTATAGTTCCTTGAGTATAGATCCTTAACTTGTTTGGTTAGGTTTATTCTTAAGTATTTTATGGTTTAGGTGCTATAGCAAAGAGAATTGATTCTCTGATTTCCCTTTCTATATTTTCATTGTTAGTGTATAAGAACGCAACTGATTTCTGTGCGTTGATTGTGTATCCTGCCACATTACCAGAAAATTTTCACTAGTTTTACTCACTTTTCCTGTAAAACTGCTCTGAACAAATAAGTCTACTGATTAAAACACACACACACACACACACACACACACACACACACACACACACACACAACCAATGTATTTGCCTAGCACTCCTCTATCCTATTCTACAGCCACATACCCTCCTTCTCTCTGCAGTCCCACATTCCATAGCCCCCCAAGCCCAAGGGCAGAGGAAAGCAGTATCAGATTACCCCTGTGCCTGAGTAGGAGTTCCCAACCCTGGTCTCTCTCATCGGAAGTGCCTAAGAGACGTCGAGGAAGCCTAGATCCCAGGCCTCCTGAAACAGAATCTCTGGGCACCAGGTCTCCTGCGTGTCTGTGTTTGCCGAGCTCCACAGAGACTCATAACCATTCCTAGTGGAGAACCCTTCTTCTTAGATGACACGGACTTTTCACCCCCTGCTCACATTCTCAAGTCTGGCCTTCTGCCTGATTTCTCAAAAGAAGTTTCCACTTTGTCTTCATTCAGGCCGGTGAATGGCTGTCTTGCTACCACACGTAAAATGCAACAGATCGGGGAGGACACAACTGGGAGAGTCTACCTCTCCTCCCTATCTCTCTGAAATTATCCCACATCTCCCAAGTGTAGGGGAGGAAAAATATCCATTCCTTCTACCCTGCTAGTTCTCAGCCAGGCCCCACAATAAAAAAACAGGACTCAGTGGGTTAAAGCCTCTGCCTTCAGCTCAGGTCATGATCTCAGGGTCCTGGGATTGAGGCCCAAATCCAGCTCTCTGCTCAGTAGGGAGCCCGCTTCCTCCTCCTTCGCTCTCTCTGCCTAATTGTGATCTCACTCTCTCTCTCTCTGTCCAATAAATTGTTGTGCCCAAGTAGTGAGACCCCCGAAAAAGACCACCGGAGACCAGAGTCAAAGTCAAGTGGCAAGGGTCATTTATTGTCAGGTTTGAACCTGGGCCTCCATGCAGACGTTACTGGTCATGCTCAGAGACCCTGAACAGCAAATTTTTCAGCTTTTTATAGGTAAGGACAAACAAGTTACAGAGAAGTTGGAGAATCGCCACAGTTCCAAGCACATGATTGACTGACATTCTCCCTGGTTTACTGGTTGCCTTACGACTGACCTTGGCCCCCCAGCCCAGCAAACCCCAAGATGCCAGATGGTCGGGTAGGAGGCTCCGGGAGTGGTCACGTTACCACATTCCGGGGGCTAGATAGCCGGGCTCAGGGAGTGCTCTCGTTCTTAGATCTGAAGGTGCGGGGATAGTGTGGCTATGGGGGGCGGGGGGGAGGCTGCTAGTGTTTTTCCAATTTCTTAAGGTCTAGCAAGCGAGTGTACAGAAGCCAGGTGGCTGTTAGGGGTTAAGGCATCATGGCCCTAATTTTATTTTTTCACGCTTCTCAAAATAAATTAAAAATCTTAAAAGAAAAAATAAGCTACAGCAAATGTTAAAAAAAAACAAATGAACAAGAGAAAAGCATGCACACTTATTTCAAATAAGTAGCATGTGACAGGGGACACCTAAGGGGCTCAGTTGGTTAGGTGTCTGCCTTTGGCTCAGGTCATGATCCTGGGGTCTTCGGATCCAGTCCCACATCAGGCTCCCTGCTCAGCGGGGAGCTTGTTCTCCCTTTCCCTGTGCTCCTCCCCCTGCTCCTGCCCTCTGGCTCTCTCAAATAAATAAAACCTTAAAAAACCAAAACTTGAAGGTGACAGGAAACTTCCTAAGGAAATGAAGCCCGAAAGAAGTGGTTAAACCTGAGTGTTTGTGTGCTAGGTTTGATGAAGGGTTGGAGGGGGTGGAAAGATGTGATAGAACAAAGGGTAGAGCTAAGTGTAGTAAATGGGAGGGAACTTAGCAAGATTATGGTTCAGCTGTCTCTCTGTCTTTGGAGATAAGGACCCTCCTTTTCGCTGACTATAAGAAACCCTCTCCCAAGAGGGTTTTATGATCTGCTTCCAAAGGTCAGCGAGGCCTTCCTGCACCCGTCCTTTCTCAAATTTCTTCAACTGAAAAGACTGAATTTGCCGAGTAGCCAGATTCTGGGTAGCACGGCCTGAACTCGTCAGAAGCTCCCTGTGGTGGGAATGGAC
>PITA01020166.1:0-35628 GCA_004023965.1 Spilogale gracilis
AGCAGTGGAGGGAGAGGCGTTTTGCAGATGTTTTATCCTTCTGAAATCATCAGTTTCCGGGAGGGAACAACTCTGCAACTATAAGCATAAGATATTGAAAAAAAATCTAACGTCATTTAAATTGGGGTTATAGATTGAGGTTTTCTTTTTAAAGCCAACCTATAGACAGCTTCAGAGTAGCTCATTCCATTTTGAAGCAGGTCAGATATACTCATTACATTGACTTTCTTTCAGGTCTTGATGCTTGGAGAATAATTTCTTACTGGTATTTATTTTGCTCTAAATTAGCTATTTGCTTATTGACCCAAAATAGTTATCATCTCAGCTGGAAATATATTGGAACTCTGGTTGCCAAACAAATATTCAGCAAAAGATGAATAAAAGCATATGGGGAGGAAAACCCTACCAAGTTCGGCCTGCCGGTGCTCTGGAAGGCGTCCTGGCCGGCAGCCATGTGCCCCACTGAACGCAGGCGTCGGGGTGACAGTGATGGATTCAGCAGGGGGAAGGCATTAATGATATTCAGCGCTGATGGCTGAGGCACTTCACCGTCATTTGCATTTCCATCTATCATCTCTGCATTTATCATTATGAAGAGGATGCCAGAGCTAATTAAAGTCTGGGCTAACAGGGTGACCGGGGAGTCTGGGGGCCACCGACGCCCAGAAAGACCTGGGAAAGTTTCCAGTAGGAAGGACACCAACCTTACACCAGTCCCAATTAAGTTAATTCTTCAGGAAATCATGTGAGGCACTTTCATTTGGGTAAACTGGAGGATTTAAAGTGTATCTCCTATGTTCTGCTTTAATCAAAGGCTTGTAGTGACCAGTGTGCCCTCTGCCCTCAGCCCCGCCCAAGCCCATCTCTGAAAAAAAAAATTTAAAGATTTTATTTATTTATTTGACAGAGAGAAACACAGCGAGAGAGGGAACACAAGCAGGGGGAGTGAGAGAGGGAGAAGCAGCTTCCCACCGAGCAGGGAGCCCGATGTGGGACTCGATCCCGGATCTCCGGGATCATGACCTGAGCCGAAGGCAGTCGCTTAACTGACTGAGCCACCCAGGCGCCCCTAAAAATCCTTACTCATGAAACAGTCTAAAATCTGGAAAGCTCACGGGTGTTGTTTGCATGGCACCTCATGCGCCTCTGTTGCTATCTCCGAATTTTCTAAAATGTTCTACATATTTAATTCAAAAGGTAAATTCTGGACCATTTACTCCCTGTTTCAGTGCAGATCGCTGACGCATGTACTCAGAATAGCAGGGCCCTCAGAACCCAGCCTGTAGGACAAACACTCCACAAGCCGTGATTTCCAAAGTGTAAAGTTTCCTCAATGCATTTTCATTAGTATGATTTCCCCCCTTAGTATCCATGACAATAAATGGCATCATTAAAGAACGGGATTTAATTTTTCCTTTATGAGTTTTAATTAGAGACTGACATTTTGATTCTTCTTCTCCACTGCATAGCAGATCTACAGAATGTCGTTCGGGGAGATTCCACTCCGTTCTTCATCCCGAGGCTGATCCAGGAAAATCAAAGATGCCCTTGGAGAAAGCTCAGCAGAGAAGAATGGACAGCCTTATTGAAGAAGTTTGACCTTGACCTTTTGTGGCACTGGAGGGAGGGTCCATGGGCGCCCCCGCTTCTGAATGGAAGGGCCTGGACTTGGCACCCTAACACGAAGTGGGAAAGAATTAGCACCACATTTAATGGTATTGATCCCAAAGACTGCTTTAGTCCTGATTTAGAGCAAAGCTTAAAAAATCCTTTTCTCCCTGTAGAATGAAGGAGGGAGATGCATGTCCTGAAAGGACCTGGGAAATGACATTTGTGCCCATCCTGTACCAGTCACTGTGGTAGACCCTTGACTCGGAAACGTCATCCTGCTGCCTCTGGGCTGGGGGCATGGCCCTCCTCATCGGTCCCAGCACAAAGAAACCCTTGGTCAGAGAAGTACAGTGAATACATGCAGGCAGCCCAGGGGTGTTCAAAACGGGGTCTCCTGCCCTAGCCACCAGGACTGCGCCTTCCTCCCAGCTGTGCCTCCAGGTAGAGTCCTGCCTTACCAGCTTACCTCCCCAGCTTTCCTACACAGGTGGCAGGGCTGTAGGGAGAGGGTGTCTTCAGAGCTCCCTCCCCACCTGCAGTCAGAGAAGCAGCCATGCCACGGTGAGGCCACGTGACCTCTGGGTCCATGTCGCTGTAGTGGTGTTCCTGGCAGAATCCTGGATCCCGGTGTGATGAGTGAGATCAGAGGGTCGTCATGGCCACACCAACACAGGGCAAGTGGCTGCACGTGTTCATTTCATTCTCAGGGCTGTGCCGCTGACCAAAATACTGGCTCATAAAGGCAGAAGGGGACATATGATGAAGACATAAAAACTAATTTTAAGAAATGGTGATCTGCTTTCTCCCAATGTATTCTGAGCAGCGGTATAATCAAGACGGTATAAATGATCTGCTTTGCTGTGTCCCCTTTGCTCTGAACACTAGGTGCCTGGAGTTCACAGGAAGTGGAGCCTGGAGCCTTCTTGTCCCCTTCAGTCTGGGACCTGGGTCCCTTCCCCTAATGATGAGTTCCAGAGTCAAGCAACCACAGGAGCCTCATCCATAGTCAGACTGAAAACCCAAGACCTGAGCAGGGCTAGGTACACAAAAAGGGTGCAGCCAGTATTTGTAGAATGAGAGTATAGATGGATGGATGATGGGTGGATGGATGATGGGTGGGTGGATGATGGGTGGGTGTTTGATGGGTGGATGAATGATGGATGGATGATGGATGATGGGGAGATGGATGGATGATAGGTAGATAAATGAATAAATGAACAAACTTGAGGCCCTCAACCCAACTTTCACCTTCTATGCTCAGGATGTGGTATTGGATTGCTACCTTAAGGTCTTGTCAGTCTCTAACTTTCCGAGCCCAGGCATGGTTTAACAGGGGACTGGCTCCCAGCCATCTCAAGTCCCTATTCACAAGGTGGGTCTCCTGCTGTTGATACCACCTAGAAATAGGATGGCCTTCAGACAGCTCTTATGGAGTCCAAGGTGGGTCCCCACTCTCCCTCTCTCCATGCTTTGAATAGAGGCCCAGTGGGTGCCAAGCCTTTATGACTCCAGTGATTGTGCTGTTGTGACAAATGTCGTGTTCTGCATGCAGCTGCAAAGACAGATAATGTGATGCAATATTCGGACATGTTTATTTCATTAAGAATGATGGAGTTCACCACTGGTGAAATTAAGCTTTCTTTTATTGGCAACTAATGTTAATCTAAAAAGCTAGTCTACAATTTTAAACATTGTGATTTCATACTAATTGATCCCACAAATGAACTAAGGTATTCTGGATTTACAATTAGGAGCACATAGAATGCGAACGGTAGGGGCCAAACGAAACCCTTGTGAACCAGAGGCGAACATGCAGCAGGAGAAATGCACAACTTTGTCCCGCACACCATTAATTCTCTTACCCTTTGTTAAGTCACTAACCTTGTGGTTCTCCAAAGATAGGAAGAAACCGATTATACATTTCATGGTTTGATTTCAGGAAGCCCAGCTCTCAAAGTATATCAACTCCCAGGAGGAAGTTAAGCACTGCTATCAGACACATGGCCATCCGTATCATTAAAAGACATTTATTAAATACCTAATTGTGCACAGCACTGAGTTAGATGGTGAAGAGAAAATTAGGTGAACTGAATTTCTTGTCTCCTGTGACGCTATTAGACATAAAAGAGAGTGAATAAAATGTCGGGCCAAGATAATACGGATACAAATACAGAATGAATCGAACTGCTGGGAAGTCAGTGTAGAGGGATACTGGGAGGGAAAATGGCGTGAGGACAGAGGAGAGCCCAAGGGACAACTGAGAACTCTTATCTCTTACTGAGCACACACAGGCAGGGCTCCCAAGCACCCCCTGAAACTTGAGGGAAGGCACTGTGTTCGGCAAGAGGTCTCAGGTGCTCTGACATGCTTGGGAGGAGGGGTGTGGAGGAAGGCTGGGGAGAGGGCCACACCGTCCTCTCTCATTGCTGAATCCCAACTCTAAATTGCATGGAGAAAATCAGATCTGCCAACTCTGCTCAGGATGGTCACTCTTCTTCCTGTCTGATCTCTGTGACCGAGGCAGGGACACCCGGACATTGTGTACGGCAGGCACTCATACATGGCCAGGGGGTCATGGTGTTCCGGGCAGGCCCTCCCAAGGGGTCTCCTGCAGACCTTATCAGCAACTCTAGACGCAGCATCTCAATCAGGAGACAACACACACTTCTGAGACGTCTTGTTTTAGTTTTATCTACTTTCTTTTTACTTGTTTCAGTCATGCTAAGTTCCTTTTTTTATCGTCACGACTGGGGTGTTAACTGACGGCTCAGTCACCGTCCGGCTGCATGGGAGGTGAGGACTGCATCCCGGCTCGTGGCCACCGCCTCAGCCACAGGACCTTCACGCCGCTCCCGCAGGCTCCCTCCTGGCCACTTGCAGGTAAGCCCGCGCCCCGACCCGACTGCTCGTGAACGCTGATCTGCCTTCGACACTGTGTCTGCCTTTTCTAGATCTGTACAGAAGTGGAATTATTTTGTGGATCTTTTGCCTCTGGCCTTTCTTCCTTTAGCAAAGTGCTTCTGAGGTTCCTGTGTGGCCCTGCCTCCGCACCCCTGCTCTTCGCTGCCGAGCTTGCTGCATGGGATGCGTGCAGCGCAACATGCTCATCCGCTCTCCGGCGATGGCGCGTGCCGCCTCTCCAGCGTCGGGCTCTTCCGGATAATGCTGCCACGAGGCTGGGTGTTTCTGGAGTGTGTGCTCCTGTTTCTGTTCTCCTGGACAAATCCCAGGAGCGGAATTGCTAAGGGGTGGTGATGTTTAATTTTGTGACATACTGCCACACTGTTTTCCAAAATGTGCTTTTTCCCGCTTTTGCATTTCCACCAGGGGCATGTGGAGCGGTAAGCTGCACCGTCTCACCAACACTTAGTATTGTCCACTGTTTTCATTCCACCATTTAGTTGGTGTGCAGTGGTATTGATGAACATTTAATTAACGTTCTTGGGTCATGTCATTTTATTTTTAATTTTGTGCTAACGCCATCAGTAGGACTCACTGTGGAAGCAGTTCGATGCTTGCCGTGGCCGTGAAACATGCCTGTGACCTACTGCTGCTGTGGCTTTTTCAGTACTTAGCAGCAAATGTGCCGTGCTCCCTGGGGGCCTCTACAGCATGTTTCCACTGCAGGATTCAGAAGCAAATGATGCACATGTGTTCTGATAAAAGTAGATGCTGTGCCTTATTGTTCCATTTGTCGTCAACGTCGTTGCCCTGATGCCTTCAAGCAGGGCTCCCTCGACTCCACAGCATGCCGTCGCGTGGGCTGTTCAGCTTCCCTTTCCTTCCTTGCTCCACACCAAGACCATCACCCTGACTATACTCTCCAGGCTGAACCAGAGCAGGTTTTGAAACTTATATGTATTTTAAAAACATCCTGTGGCTTGGGTAGGGAAATGGCATGCTTCCCAACACAATTTTGTCAAAATTATTTGTACCTGTCACTTATGGACCCAATGTGCCACCTCCAAACTCATACGTTGACGCCCTCAACTCCAACGTGCTCAGAGTCTGGAGGTGGAGTATTTGGGAGGTGGGGAGGATTGTGTGAGGCCAGGAGGGTGGGCTTCAGGCCCTTAGGAGACACACACTCCAGAACTCTCTCCATCTGGCTACCACTAAGGGAGACATGGTGAGAAGGGGGCTGTCCGTAAGCCAGGAATAGAGCTTTCATCAGAAACTGATCATGCCCGCACCCTGAACGTGCCCTTCTAGCCTCTGCAGTTGTCACGTCCGCCGGCCGGTCCTCAGCACTTTCTTAGCGCCGTGCAGACTAAGACACTCTCAGAGCTCCGTCTGGTGCTCAGACCACATCTGTCTGCTCCCACGGCATTGTAACCCAAAGACTCATCTCACGTACTAACTGCTTTGTTTCTGTCTTTAAAGATAAGCATTAAAGCTTAGAAAGTACATCACTGATTCCTGGGGGCAGAGGAAGGGCAGAGTGGGGCACAGAATGGGGCACCAAAATGTTCTGAAATAGGCAGTGATAATGGCAGCACAACTCTGTGAGATACTAAGACCTACTGAATTCTACACTTGATTTTATATTTTTAAGATTTTATTTATTTATTTGTCAGAGAAAGACCACGAGCAGGGGGAGTGGCAGACAGAGGGAGAAGGTGACTCCCTACTGAGCAGGGAACCTGATGCCCGGGTTCGATCCCAGGAGCCTAAGATCATGACCTGAGCTGAAGGCAGATGTTTAACCCACTGAGCCCCCCAAGAATCCCTAAGTCCCACACGTTAAAGGTGGTGAATCTTGTGGTATGTTGATTGTATCTCAAAATATCTGTTTTCTGAAAAAAATACAGCAGACCAATACAGGGAACGCTAGTTCTTCTAAAAACACCAGTCCTTTGGTCGCACTTCCGATTCCTATGCCTGCATACTGGGGGAATTTTGATAAACATGGGACAGTTTAAGACCATTTGCCCCCTGAGATGTAACTGAAAGGGGTCTTCAGAAATACCCAAAGATCACTGACTACAGCTTGTGAAAAATGTAAGTAAAACCAAATGGTTGTCTAGAAACATGTGGATCCACAGAAACCATTGTTTCCAATTATTTTATGATAGAATAATGAATAAGGGATACCTTATTTTTAGTATATTCTATTCAAAAATGTTCAAAGGGCATCATGGCATATGAAATGATAAACAAATGTTAACGATGCTTTAGATCTCTTACTGAATTTTCTGAGACCACTGATTATATATTCTGCTTTATGGATCAATTTTTGATAACGTTTCAGTCAAACTGTTAGAATATGGTTATTAAGTGATCTAGGGCAAATGAGGTCACAACCAACTTCGGCTGCTGGAAAACCCGGGCACGCATACTGGGGCCAGCCCACTACTGCCCACCCACAATGGGACTCCTCTGGGCATTCCCACCACTCTCGTGTCCTCCGACACCTATAGGAGGGCTCTGCCTCCTGCAGCTGTCACTGACCGGTGGACGGGAGAACCTCAGGGAAAGAATGAGAGACCATGCATTTTGCTCAACCTCTCTGAGATGCTTTAGGGGCCTTCGATCCACTGGTTCATGGCTGACCGTCTGTAGGAAGACAAGAGCCCATGGTCCATGGCAGAACGTGTGAGGGACCCTGTCAGAGCTCACTTGGTTTAAGTTCCTATACTGATCACCTTCAGACCTAGATGCCTTCTTTCTAGATCAGAGCTGCCCAGTTTGAAGTGTGATGTGAGCCACACAGATGGCTACAGGCTGTGTCCTGCCGTGTCTAGTTTTAAGAGAAGCAAAGAGAACAAGGTGAAATTAAAAAGTCCTCAGGATGCCTAAATTTTATCATGTCAATGTGTAATTAATACAAAAATTACTAATGAGGTGTTTTGTATCCATTTTTATTGACCTGGGCCTTTAAAATCCGTAATTAGATTGTATTTGTATCACATCTGGGCACTAAATCTTCATTGGTTCAGGTGAAATGTTTAGTCCTAGCCAAAGACTTACAGTGCTTTAGCCTTAAAGTCTAAGTATAACATGTGAGTTATATATACATTAAGAATAAATTCATTAAAATGTCAAGTTGAGTTTCTCAATCATGCCGGCCGCCTGTGTGGCTCTGCTCTCGGCCCGCTCGGGGCTGGGTTCGGCAGTGCCTGAGCAGGCGGCCAGGGGCAGTGCAGAAAATAATCACCCCCCTGGCCCCATCAATTACCTCACACTCACAGATTAGGTGTGCACAGCGGTTCCCCCGGACATAAATAATGGGTATGTGGAGACAGGACGTGCAACTAAGAAGGATTTGAACTTGACTTGTTACTTTCCAGGGTCTACAATTAATTCCACACCCGGGAAGGTCCATGAATCAAGTATTTGAAGCATATCAGAGGAGCTCTTGGGAGAAATTTTACATTTCTACATAGACAGCAATGTTGTGCACAGCTGTGCGGACCGTCCCCTGGAATGCTGGCTGGCCGTCACTGCCCGAGGTGATGCGGCAGGATGAGACACAGCTGCATCTTGTCCTTGGGAATTCCTCACTGTGTGGGGATAGCAGGCCTCTGGATCCCTCCCCTCCTGTCCTGGGAGGATGGCTACCCGACCCGCATCTTCCCTACCTCCCTTAACGCCGTCTCCACTGGGCTCGGCCAGCGCGGCCAGCTCCACGCTCCGCACCCTCACTGCAGCCCTGCCCTGGTGCCCCTGGTGGTCTGCTCCTCAAGGGGAGAGCTGTTGCCCAGGGATGACCCCATGCACCAGCCGGCTCAGAGCTCAGGACGTGGGAGCTGCTCTGCTCGGGTCTAGGGGCTGAGTGGGTGGCTGGGCGCAGTTGGGTTAGCCGTGGCACACATTTCAGAAACGAGAGTGAGGACGGGGGAGATAATGAAAACCATCCCTCCTCCCCTTTTTTCCAATGTTTCTTGAGCTGAATTTGGAAGAGAACAGGAAGTAGAAGGTACCTTATAAATACGTCTTTCTTGTCTGAGAGAACATCTGGAAGGTCGACACGGAAGGGCCCGCGACTGCTGTTTTGTTGCATGAAGTCCGTGATGGGACGGAAAGGGCTTGAGCCAGGGGGAGCCAAACCAATCATTTTAAATTGGGCTTAGAAAAGCCATTTAGTTCCACTCCATCTGAACTTGCCGAACACTTGGTGCAGACGTCCTGAAACCCTCGGCCACCACCCTCCCCTGGGCCTGGGGGCCCTCAGCCAAGCCAACAAGCCCCAAGGAAAACATTTTGAATGTGTTTGGCTGAAAACAGGAATGAATCTGGGACTTGAGAGACAGCTAGGGTTTGCTAGAGGGCATTTTCTTTCTTCCCTGTGCGGGGTTGCTTCATCACACATATGTGTGCATGGTGGGACCCTATACGTGTACACACACACACACACACACACACACACACACAAGAAATTGAGGGGAAAGACCCAGAAGTGTCAACAAAATAAAGAGAAAATGCATAGGCTGTGACAAAGAAAAATAAATGTTCAGGCCAAAGTCCAACATGCCTATGGCCAGGCCGTCAGCCCAAGTCAGCCCTAGGAGCATGGGGACAAGGGAAGGGCAAACTCTTCTCTCTGGGCAAAGGGGAGATGTCCGCATGCACACATGGCCTTTGTGTTACTGAAGGGTTAGTTGAATGCAGCCATGCACACAGAGTAGGTGAGGCACTGCCCAGAGACCCCGGGGGTACAACAGTGAGCATATCAGTCCCCATTCTATCCTTGTGCACCCAGACCCGGAGCACATGCAGCCTGAGCCTCTAGGCAAAGCGCGAGGGAAAAGGCTTGTGGGGACGGTGGGTGAGAGCATGGGCGTCTCAGAAGGCTCTCACAAGTTGGTGGCCTTAGGCTGAGACATGGGAGGTCATGCTTGGGACAAGGAGAGAAGGTTCTTGCAGCAGCAAAGTCTCTGTGTTTTCTGAGCTTCTTTGACGTGCACAACTGGAAAGGAAAACAGTGTTCCATCCTTATTGGGAACCGTTACTTCCTGTTGTCCGGTCTTCCAGGAAGACTTTGGGAGGCTGGTCAAATGCACGGGAAGCAGAGTGAGCCAGGAGGTAACTTGTCCTGGCTGCATGAGAACAGACACCACTTGCATTCTTCTTAGAGCCTAGCAAATACTTACTGCTTTGCCCCAAAAAAGAACACAGACTGTGTAGTGCATGTGTGGATTCCATCGTGGAAGGGAAGGGAGAGGTTAAAAGGTTAGGGTAACAGTAGTGTCCCCACATCCAGTTAATTGGAAAACTTTGAATTACTTATATATCGAATGAAAAACAGTGATTGACAATAGAAAGAATTATGATAGATGACAGGTGACAGATGATAGGTAGAGAGATAGATGATAGAGAAAGGTAACATAGATGGACAGATAGATGGATGAAGACGATAGTGTCCGGGGAAAGTAAAATCATCCATGGTGCGTACTATTACCAGGATTTACAGTGTCTTCCGGGACTAATGTGATACACATGAGGAATGGTAGTGGTAGAGGACTGATGGGAGGAACATGAAGCAGGTGGGGGGACTGATGGGAGGAACATGAAGAAGGTGGGGGGACTGAGGGGAGGAACATGAAGCAGGTGGAGGGGGGCCCATTCTAAGGTTGATTTTGTTTGACTCAGAGACGGTCACAACCTCTGTTTTGAAATAGAAAATCAGAAGGGACTTTGGTTTGTCTTTGTTCCCACATTAAGTGTAAGATTAGTTCCTGGGTCTAGACCGTGAGTCCAGGGTAAAGCGCCGGGACCTTGAGCAGGAGCGCGTTCCCCTGGCAAGTGTCAGCGTGTGCTCTGAGCGGTTCCCCGCCGGGGCTCAGCACAGCTCGCCCACAAGGACCCTGTTTCTGTACGCACAGGGGGACCTCATGGGTGACCTCCCCTTCTCGAAGGGGCAAAGACAAGATTCACACGAGAAGGGAACCGTGGTCAGATGGGATGTGGCCACCTCACTGCCCTCCCTTATTAGTGGGTCGGGGCCCCAAGGAACTGGGTCCCTCTGCAGGAGTTTGGGGACCCAGTTTCTGAATCTCAGGAGACAACACGTCAGCCGCCCCACTCCCGGGCAGCCCCATCCACGTGGCAGTCAGGGGCTCCCGGCTGCCGAGGGTTTGGTACCAGGGGCTGAGGGAGGTTCTCAGGGGCGGGCGGGGGGAGTGTGTGTGTGTGTCCTTACAGCCCCCGCTGCCCCGCTGCCCCTGGGGCACATCCCCAACTCTCAGGGTGCTCCCAGGACCCCAGCCTTGCCCTCACCAGTCCCGTGGAGGAGGAAGCCGGATTTGCAGCAGGGAGATTGCCTTCGGCTACTGCCCGTGCGTGGGTGTTCTCTGGCCTCCCGGGGTCAGCAGGGCCCGAGATGGAGGCCTGACAGGGGGCAGGGGACACTGCCCACGTCGTGAGGGCACCTGCCAGGGACTCTCTATCTCCAGCCGCGGGCCTCCCCGTACATACTCGGGGCGGGAGTAGCAGCCGCGGGCACCTGGCCCCGGGGTCCAGGCAGGTGGGCGCCACAGTGGTCCCTTCCTGTCCCGGGCTCTGTGGTTATAACTCCCTCTTCTCGCTCCTTCCAGTTTCTTTCCTTCTTGCTGAAATTATTAAGGCCATTTGCTGTCTCACCCTTTTCTCTTCCCTATTTAAAGAATGTTCCCGCGTCTCTCCATCACCCACGGCTTTTCTCCTGTCTGCTTCTGGCTGGCCAGACTCTTTGAAACCTTTCCCTTCCTCCCTCCTCGCTGCCCTCCCTTTGTTTCACGAGGTTTTGAAGCCACAGAGGACTCCTGGTGGTGGCTGCCCGCTGGGCTGGCGACAATGGCGGAGAGCACCAGCCCTTGGCTCTGGGGAAGGAGAATGCTCGGTGCTCTGCCAGGTGACCAGGCTCTGTCCTCATGGCCTTTCCTCCCCAGGCCTGCTGTGCCTGGGCTCCAGCCCCCCCAAAGCCCCCCTGCCATGGTCTTTTGTGGGGAAGGGTCCCCAGAAAGCCATTCCCTGCCTGGTGGCGGACGCTGATGGCCTCTCCCACACACAGCAGGCCTCCAGCTTCTCCGCAAGGAGTGGCCCCCTTTCTGCTGTGTTTCCAGCCAGAGAGGCTTCGACATCACCATCTCTAGGAGGTCCCGGTCAAAGGAGTCTTTCCCTTTGAAAGTGACCTACGATAAACGCCGGGATGATTTCTGAAAGGATGGCTCTTCTTTATTTCATCATCTTAAAGAAAGGACACAAACAGAACCATTCAAAACTGGATGGAAACAGATCTTTAAAAACCCAACAACAGCAACAGTAAGAGCACGTCTTAAAATAGCTCAGGGTTTCCAAGTCATCCTGCCCAGCGTCGCAGCGAGGGTACACGGTTCTTGTTTGCGCAATGCATGTGTGTGGGCTTGGGAGACAGGATCGCGTCCCAGCAGGTGCGAGCAGGGACCGTCCCTCTCCCATCAGACCCCATTTAGTGACCCCACGGGAGCAGGGAGCCCACACCACGCAGAACGGAGAGTCACCCTCCCCGAGCACCCTGAGCCCCCGAACCCAGCGTGCGCTGTGGCCCGGGCCCCACACAGGTCAGCCTCGGCCGGCACGCGAGAGGAAGGAAGGGAAACAACTTTACACAAGCTGTTTTCACGGCCGCTCTTTGTGACAAGGGACTCAGCTCCCTGTCAGCCTAGTGCCATATGCTGCAGGAAGCCAGGGGCCTTGAAGAAGGAGCTGCTCCTGAATTATTGATCAATGATTAGCAAATGCGATCAAAATTGTAGACTTGATGTCGTGCGCCGGTCCATAATTTATGAGAGGACAAAATAGGAGGCAGTAGAGGTAGCAGCAGGTGATTTCAGCCCATATTGATTACTTAAAACAACAGGAGGGAAGTGTAGTGTGACAGATGGACCAAAGCCGATGGCTCCCCGGCCGGCCGCGCAGGCAGAGCGGGGGACACGCGGCTACAGAAGCAAATACGTTTCCATTGTGCGTCTTTGATCCCTGCGCTGTTCCACGAGACCAAAGGACATATTTGTTTATAATTTATGGATTCTCTCGCTATGAAAGATTGATGGTGCCCTATTAGATACTCCAGTATCTAAATTTCCAGATAGTTGGTACTGTGACAGCCGGCAGCACGGGGCTGTGAAGTGTCCTCGGCCATCCGCAGGCATGGCTCCCTCGCTCCCGGGAGGGCTGTGCCAGGCAACGGGCCACTCAGGGCCGCCGGGACCGCCCCGAGCCCCTGGCCCTACCCACGGTCCCCACACCCAGTCTCAGCCCCGCCTCCAGGATAAGCTGACGGAACTCTCCATCGGACTCCGCCGGCCGCATGACCTGATCCTCCCCCGCGGCCAGGAAGGCCAGGGGAAACCCTCTGCAGGTGCACATTTCCACCTCCGGGGGAGTGGGGAGGAGGACGGCTGCAGTCCCTGCATTTCTGGGGATGTTGGGATATTGGGAAGAACTCAGTTTCAGTCACATATGTAATAAGGCAGTGTGGTGCCTATAGAGCACTGGGGGTGACTCTGCCCCCGGGGGAGATCAGACACAGCCTAGGGGCATCTAGGGCTGTCACAACAGGGGACAGCGCCCCTGATGAGAAAGAGGACACTGCTAACCATGCTGCAGGGGACAGAGGGACACCCCAACAAAGAATCACTGTACCCGGTGCCTACTGTGCCCTCACTGTCCCTTTGAGGGGACACAGTTTCACAGGGAAGGGTGCTTGTGCCCCAGAGCTGGGGACTCGCTCGGGAGACCAGCGTACCAGACTCTGGTCTAGAGAGGGTTCTCCGAGCCCCTGGGTTAGAGTCTTCCCCTGTAAAGTGGGAGAAGAAAAACTGTGTCCCCCCCGCAGTGTGTATGGAGGCAGCTCAGATGGGACACGGAGTCGGGCCCATAATATGCATTCAGCAGGCATGAATGTGTTACCGAATTCTTGATGACTACGGCTCCAGTCAACAAGACCAGCTCCCACGCATCACACTGAGGGCCACTGCCCAGGACCCAGCTCCGCTCGCTGTTCATCTCTCTATCCATCAGTCTATGCATCTATTGTCTAGCCATCATCTATCCATCTGTCTATCCACCTATCTATCCACTACCTACGTGCTACCTGTCTATCTAGCCATTGTCTACCTACCTATCACCTGTCTATGGAGATTGGTTAAATCAGCTAAGACTACTTTTCTAATTCTGAACCAAAAACCGAAATGTGGTTTGAATCAGGAACAAGGAGGAGAGTCAGTGTCTGTTGCTAGGATGTGCCCAGCCCCGTAAGATGTTGCCTCCCAGTGTTGGAAGAGACCCTGGGAACCCGCTGTAACTGCTCCGGCAAGTCCAACAAAGTGTGTGAGCATTAGGAATGTTGCTACATTCGGGGAACATATACAAGGAGGCCTTGGAAATCAGTTTGAAACTCCTGCCCTCTATTGTTTTAAAAATGTAAAACCAAACAAAATGGAATTTGCTCAGAGGAACAGGCATGGTTTTGCCTCTTCCTTTTCAGTTTCTGACTAGAACGGACATTGAAGTTCCTGTTTGCAGAAGCGGCCAGCTTTCCAGTCTTCTGATCATTTCATGGTTTCAAGAGTCAGGAATCACCAAACACACCACATAGCCAATGCCTCCTAAATGTTTGAGGAGTATGTACCACTTTACAAATGGAAACATGGCAGCACGCCTGGCATCCCAGAGGCCAGCCCCTGGGCCTTCTGTGATGGGGAGCCCTAGCCCTTCTGTGAGGGGGAGCCCCTAGCCCTTCCGTGAGGGGGAGCCCCGGGCCTTGCGTGAGGGGAGCCCTGGGCCTTGCGTGAGGGCAGTGTTCTCCCTCTGCAAGGGCTCTGCTCCGCGACCCGGGGTGTAGCACGCAGCGCATGTCTGCTATAAACTCACGGAAAGCCGTTCTTCAGTCCTAAGAACTGTTTCCAGCCTCTGAAAATAACTCAGGTCGCTGTGGTCTGAATCTGCAAGTAAACGTTCTGAATCGACAGGTGAGCGTCGCTGTCTTCGGAGTTACGGCTCTGTAAGTGAGGCAGGGGCTCTCGGGAGAACGCCCGATCTCACCAGGGGCCGAGGACCCTGGGGGGTCATACAGCAGCTGGCCAGGTGTGGCAGGTGGAAAGCATGGCAGCACATTCCTGGACAGCCTCCCTGGAGAGGTGGGGCCCATGCGTGGCCTGCCCCTCGAGTCCGGCAAGGCAGGGCGGGGCCCATGCGTGGCCTCTCGAGTCCAGCAAGGCAGGGTGGGGAGGATTTTATGGGACTGCTCAGGTGTGGTCATAAAGGCCACCCGGCTGCCAACGCCCGTGGTCCCTGGCGACCAGAAATCTGTATCCACCCAGACGTGGAGGGTGCCATCCTGAGCCCTGTGTGGCGGCCATCTGGATGCCGAACACGCAGCCTGTCCACACCCCAGGGACAGAAGAGTCGCCCCGCTGAGCCCCAGACATCCCCGCACCACACAACCAGCAAACCTGCTGACATAGTTGTCGCTCGGCTCCGGGGCTTTGGGGTAGTTTGTCACACAGCACAGACGGGCCCAAGCTGCCGGGGGAGGCACGCTGTGTGCAGCCACAGGTAACACACATCTGACTCATTTCAAAGGGCCCATGACGTCCGTGACCTCCAGATCCTGGACGCAGACCGCAGGCAGGAACGGCGCATCCGTGGGACACACGAGTGTCATCCAGACGTGGCCTCACCGCTTCCAGGAAAGCCTGGTGTGCCCTGCTCTCTTCCTGGTCACTGTGAGTCCACGACAGAAACCCCGCAGAGGCCCCTGCCCTACCCTCCCGCCCCATCGTGGGGAGAGCATGGCCGCCCCCTGCCAACTCTTGTCCTCTTTGCACAGAAACCCTGGATTTCTCCCACGGCCACTCAGCTCCTTTCATTCCTCTCAGGTGCTGCTTCTGCTCTGTGTGCTCACGGGGTGCTGAGAACGAGAGCTGCAGGTGGGCTCCTCGCCCAGGTGCGGGGCGGCTCTCGGCGGGGCGGCGGCTGCCGCTGAGGCTGTGGGGACCAGCCGCCTCGCAAGAGGGCCCACCCTGTGACGGCAGTGGCCGTATTTGCCACTAACTGTCTCCTCTGTCCTACTCCTCGGGGCTACCTCAGCGTCCCGTCCTGTGCGAGGGGCCGTCATGGCGGCTGCTTTCAGCACGGCACCTCGAGTCTGTGGTCACCCACACGAGCCTTTTCCCTGATGACCTTCAGGTCCCCAGCCAACACCGCCCAGGTGCCCCATCTCCATAGGAGGTCTCTTTCTGGTCCTACCATTCCCAGCTCTATGGGCACCCCTCTGAGGGCAGGAAACTCCCAGGGCTCCCCTCCCCCACGGACAGATGGCCCCACGTCCCTGGGCTGCAGACACACTTGGCCATGTGAGGGGCCTCTCCCGCTGCATGTTGTCCCGAAGCCCCGAGTGGCCAGTGGGCACAGCCCTTTCCCAGGGTCTCAGACAGTAGGGGGCTCAACCATGGCTCCACCCCCCCCAACTTGCTCGGCGGGAAATGGAGGGGCGGGGGTGCAGCGGCCTGGACCCTGTTGGTTCTTCTCTAATTGGTGTGGCTGTCATTCACTGGCTGGGCAAAGTTCTTCCAAATCCAGTGTTCCTCACGCTGTGCTCTAGACTCAGGTCTGTGTATTGAACTGTTTTAAAGAACGCCAACAACACTCTTTTACAGAAAAAACCTGGTCCTTAAAAGATGACGAAGAACTTATCTTTCAAGATGACTAATTCTGCTTTGCATTCAAAAAAACTAATAGGCACATACAACAACCCAATGAGGAAAATCTTTATATTTAGAAAACCGATTGAATTCTTTTTGTTCCTTGTAAATTCCGATGTGTGCTCTTCCTAGGACTCAGGCAAGGGTGTGTGTGTGTCCGGGTGTGCCCCTGTGTGCATGTGTGTCTCTGGACTCTGCACACCTGTGCGCGTGTGTGTGTGTCCGGGTGTGCCCCTGTGTGCATGTGTGTCTCTGGACTCTGCACACCTGTGTGTGTGTGTGTGTGTCCGGGTGTGCATTTGTGTGTCCGTGAGCACACATGTGCGTGTGTGTGCGTGTGTTGGGGAAGCAGAGAGCTCTAAAACAGGTGTAGGGACAATAAAACAAAAAGATCAGTTTGAGGCCTGGGTGGCTCAGTCGTTAAGCATCTGCCTTTGGCTCAGGTCATGATCCCAGGGTCCCAGGATCAAGTCCCACATCGGGCTCCCTGCTCCGTTGGGAGCCTGCTTCTCCCTCTGCCTCTGCCTGCCCCTCGGCCTGCTTGTTCTCTCACTCCCTCTCTCTCTCTGTCAAATAAATAAATAAAATCTAAAAAAAAAGATCACTCTATGTCTCTGGATTCCATCCAGACATAGATAAATGCAGGGATGTATGAACTATAACCGCCTTTTCCTCAAAATAATGGGAATATAACACAAAAATAAAGCTTTGCCGTGGAGATACGGTGGTGACCGGTCGACAGGAAATCGACGGTAAAAGCGCGCTGCGTGAAAAGCTGGACCTTTAGGCAAGTTCAGCTCAAACGGTGAGAGCGTTCCTTCGCACCCTGTCAGCAGGGCCTGCCCCCTGGGGAAGAGCTGGGCACTGCCCACGGCCCCCCGGTCTGGTAGAAACACTTCTGGTGGCAGGTGCGATTCTCGTCTCCCGGCCGAGGGGGGAGGGCTGCGCGGCGGACCCCTGCCCTGGGGTTGCACCTGCCGACACTGTACACGACGGAGTCGCCGCCCCACTGTCGCTTCCAGAAGACCAGGCCAGGCTTGGTTAACCCGTTGTCCCCGGGGCCCCGGCCCAGGAAGGCGGCAGACACCCTTGGGTTCCTTGGCTGAATGGCAATTAAGTAAACATTTGGGGTGGGGAAAACTGATCGGGGCTGATGGGGTGTGGCTCCCTGCTTTTGCTTTCCCACCATCTTATTTCTCTGAAGGTAGCAGAGCAGAAGCTACTTACTGCTGGACCCTGGGGTCCTATCACCGAGGTGCCCTGATGTCCCTGCTCACTTGCCTTGCTCTGGCTAATGCCATTGTATCAGGTAAACGCTACCTTTCCGGGATGAATCGATTCCCTGAACTTAAGTATCATGCACCGCTTGTCGAAGACCTCTCCCCCGTAATGCTGTTGGCGACTCCAAGGGTCTTGCTCTATCAGCACGGCCACCGCGCTCTCCAGCCGTGCCCACCTGTGGACAGTGGCAGGCGGGCGGCCAGGACCTCGGCCCCGGGAAAAGGCCGTGGCCACACTGAGCGTGCTCGTCGTGGTACCCTGGTTTTGGCCACAGCTAACAGACAACTGAGCAATGACTTAATTTTTACAGGCAACCAAGTATACCTAAGGAACGCAGCCACAGTAAGTATTAGGACTGGAAGTACCACGCGTTCCTGCCGGTGTCCCGTGAGGGTACTTCCCTGGCGGTCTGCAGCACGAGGCTGGGGGTCCTGCCACGTTAGCCCGAGGGCCTTTGGCAGATCAGCTGGTAAACTCGTGGCATGAGAACCTTCAGGAGCACATCTTACAATACAATGGGGTTCTTAGCAAATTTGGGTTCTTGCGGTAAACGTAGTGGCAGAGGGCGGCTCTCCTTACAGAACCGCTGCAAGGGGGTGAAGAGCTTTCCCAGCTGCCTGGCCCCCTGCCCAGCTCAGGGCTGGAGATGCCGCAGTCACGCGCTGACACCAGAAGGGAAGGGACAGCAGAGGGTCCCTGCCGGCAGATGAGACAGAGAGAAAGCTCAGGCAAGACCCGGGGCTGGGCCACGGCCGCCGCAGCTTCTGGACGTTGGGCAGAGACCGGAGACCCCAGAACAGGGTCAGTTTCCCAGCAGAGGTGGAGAGCTCACGGCTGTGACGGGCCCCCTGCTGGCACCCCAGGCGTGCTGGAGCTTACATGTCCGTTGACCAAATCACAAGGAGCCCCGATATTTGGTTAAACCTTATTTCTAAGTGGGTGTGGCTGTTTCCTGAAGAGATTAGCATCTGAGTGGGTAAACTGAGTAAAGCAGATGGTCCTTCCTGATGCATTGGCGCAGGGCGCTAATACACCAAAGTGGTGGAAGGAGACTGACTTCACGCCTCCTCCCGGTGGGCCTGAGCTGCACACTGCTGTCCTCCCCCCTTCCTGCACCTGCCTCCGCGCACCTCGGGCCTGACTGCCGCCCACGCCACCCACTCTCCTGGGTTCCCAGATAGTAGAGCACAGACTCTGTGTGCGACTTCTTGACCCTCCTAATCCTGCGAGCCAATACCCGGTGATAAGTCTCATGTATTGATTCTGTTTCCCTGGAGATCCTGGACTAACCCAGGAGGCGAGGCTGCAATCCCAAAGACCAGACCCAGCAGCCCAACTGTGGTTCCGGGGCTGTGCTGTGGGGATGTTACGTGGAATCACGGTGAAGGTGGGATCGTTCGAGAGGGTTTGAATCCAGGCTTGAAGCACGCCATAGAGAGAGAAAGATTTCCAGGAACTAAGCTTCCCTTTTCGGGCACCCTCGATTGATCTTGTTTGATTCTAGGAAAACATCTCCATGGTCTCCTGAACACACTAGACATTCTCTCTCTCTTTTCTTAAAGATTTTATTTATTTATCTGACAGAGAGAGAGATCACAAGTAGGCAGAGAGGCAGGCAGAGAGAGAGGAGGAAGCAGGCTTCCCGCCGAGCAGAGAGCCCAACGTGGGCCTCGATCCCAGGACCCTGAGATCATGACCTGAGCCGGAGGCAGAGGCTTTAACCCACTGAGCCCCCCAGGCGCCCTCCACACTAGACGTTCTCTCTCTACGGGTGTGTTAGGATCACTGGGGTTGGGGGGCCATGAAAAATACCGATGCACACGTCCCTTATCACAGAATCCAAGAGAGGGAGGGGCCATCCCCGCAAGGTGTCCTGGCTTTTTAAAAGTCATAGATAATTTTATGTGCATCCAAGTTTAAAAGCAAATGTGCATCAAGTACTCATTCACCATAAATTTGGAGGAAATCGCTCTCATCCCAAGACCAGGCACAGAAGATAGAGCTGAACCTCACTGTTTACGGTGGCTGTGTTCTGTAAAGCCAGTGGGAACACAGCCTAGCTCACTGGGGGCGCCGCTACCGGAAGAGACACGGCGGGCCGTTTCTGTGAACCCCAGGGAGCACGATTTTGTTTAAGCAATCAATACATGATCTTATCTTATGGGGCTTTCTCTTTGAAGACACCTTATTGGATACGTACTGTGGACTCATTAACATTGAACTTTGAACCCATGAAACACAATCAGGCCGGAAAGAGGCTTCCCTAACATGCATTTTCTGTGTGAGGCACCTTGCAGCCTTGTTACCAAAGAGCTCTACATTAAATAGACTGCTGCCCAAGGTACTCCAGGTACTCCAGACACTACAGATATTCCAAGTACCAAAGGTTCTACGGGTACTCTAGGCTCTCTAGGAGCTCCGGGCTCCAGGCGCTGTAGACAGTGCAGGTATTAAAGGCGCTCCAGGGACTCCAAGTACTATAGGGACTACAGGCCTTCCAGGTGCTCTAAACACTGCAGCCCCATAGGCAAATGGCTAGTATGGGCCTTAGGGGGACTCTGGCTATGACCACAGGCATCAGGGGCACCCCCGTAGTGACAGGCCCTGCAGGCAATAAGCCACTGCCGTCTGAACTGAGGACTGTCACGGGGCAAAGAGAGCAGCTGGTCAGCGGCCATGATGCCACAGGACAAGTGCTTGCCCTGAGCCACAGGACGACCTTGCCCACGTTTGGTGACTAAGGAACTCTTGAAGCCGTGACACCATGAAGGTCAAGTTCAAGAGGGTCTGGCATAAAGGCAGCAGAGAGGATGACTGCGTAGAAAAACGCTGGCTGGCCTGGGTCCTGAAAGGCGCTCCATGGCCACTGTGATCCCCAGAAAACTTCCTCAGAAATGGAGGAGGGAGCAAAGTGACTCAAAGCCTGGCGGGTCTTCAACGCTCTCTGCTCTTCAGTGTCAGACGTGGCACCGTCCAGAGAAGGGTGGCCCACCCTCACCTTTCCTCCCCTCGGGCACACCTGAGCCGCAGGCAGTGGGAGCAGCCTGGGAGCCTCCTCCTCCCCATTTCCCAGCGTGGACCAGCATCTCCCGAGCACGCTTCGTGCACTCCCACACAGGGTCTTAACAGGACTTGAGGGAAGAGGCCTCCACGGTGTCCGGGACAGAGTGCGTCCCGATGCCATCAGCCCTGGACAGCTGGCGGGCACGCCGCCACACAGAGGGGCACGCATTACCGGAATGTTCCGTAAGGAATGTGAAATGGAGACGTTGTCCTGACGCCTGTCCACCTTCTGTCGTCTCTCTCTCCGTCTGCCAGTCTAGCCGCCCTCCGCCAAGTTGGAGACCCTGACCGAACGTCAGGATTCCTTTTCCGGAGCAGAGTCTGCGGCCCGAAGGCACCGAGGAGCTTCAGGCTCTTGTGCAAGGCGGCCGGAGTGCTGGGGCGCACTGAGGCAGGGTGCTGCTCAAGGGAGACAGTTCCCGCCTTCGGGATGGTGCTACAAGTCCAGCGGCTTACACTGACCATGAAGCCCGTCTTGTGCCGGACAGGGCTTACTCCTTCAGCACATGCCCGCCTTCCGGCCTCGGTGTGCTGCTTACGTGGGAGGGGCACACACAGCATCAGCCTCCGGCGCTTGTTAAGGTCTGTGTTGAATACCATCCCTCGTGCATTTCTGCCTCTTTCTGTTGAGCGGTAGTCCCGTATCACACACATAAAAATACACTTCAAGTGCGGTGGAGCCGAGTGGGTGCAGGGAGGGGGAAGGGTGTGCAGAAGTTTGTGGGCCCAGCACCAGCCATCAGTGACGGGAATGGCAAGGTGTGCCCGTATGGCCCGGCCCCAGGAGAACCCAGGAGACCTACAGAGTGATGTCACCCCCTCTGGGCTGGGGTCTCAGCTCTGACCCACTCCGCAGCCATGCTAATAAGGCCCCGCTTGAGGATTTGGCAGGTAATCTTGCTCTCCAGTCCCCAGCTCCGGCCACCTTGTCACAAGCATCTCACCCATGGTCATCTCTCTCTTCCCGAAAATGGCGTGAACAGCGTTAGAACCATGAGTGACTCTGAAGGGACAAGCCTACACGAGCCAGCCTTTTTGGAAGATGTATTGGACTTTAATAAAACTTGATCAATGCATTTCAGTCAAATTGAATTATATGTAAGTGGATAGGGTTGACATATGTTTCAATATCTGCGAGTGATACATTATTCTCCAGTGAGCATAAAATTTAATGAAATATAAATACCCATTAATCCTCATGTTTCAACCAATCAGTCACCGCGGCTCCTGCCTGCTGTGAGCAGAAGTGGGCCCGGAAGGTCGTCTGTTTCATCTGAGCAGGAGCTCCAACCTGGAGAGACATCAGAAGACGAGGCGAGAAAGGGAGGCCAGGATGGGGAAGTGTGCCAGCACGGGGGTGGGGTGCGGGGCGCTCAGACGGATGGCCGGCCCGGTCCGCAGCAGGCCCAGCTGCCTCCCAAACTGTCGGGGGGAGGAAGACCAAGAGAGGGGCGATGGCCTCACTCTTCCCTTCTCGGGTCCTAGCGGTGGCCGTGAGACGCGGCTCCCTGTGCAGGTGCGTGAGTCACCAGACTGACCGCGGAGTCAGACCACAGTGGTGTCTGAGGGCCCACTGTCCTGGGGTGAGGCCTGAGTCGCTGACCTGTGTCCCTAAAGACAGGAACACAGAAATACAGAAATAGAAGAGAGAAGTGTTGAAGGAGGAGGTTCATTGGCCATCAGCATGTGTCTGATCAGATCAGTGGAAACGGCTTGTGCCTTCTCTTCACTCCCACCCCACAGAGCTCCACACCGTGATGTGGGGCCCTCCTGGCAGGTGGCTTGGCCTCCCAGTCCTGGCCTGAGCCCCAGGACCTCCCACACGCCCCTCCCAACCCTAAAGCCAGAGGACCTGAGGATGTGTTTAGGGAGCCCCAGCTGTGCGCTCCGATGGCTGTTTGTAGGGCGTGGAGAGAAGACATCCTGGGAGCAGAGGTTGGGGGTCCTGCCTCCAGGGTCTCCACAGGCTATTTGAGGCAGACTCCCGCACAGGCAGGCAATGGGTCACTTGCTGTTCTGGGACAGATCTTGAAACTAAACATCTTCGAGGGGTCCCTGAGCACCTGGCCAAGTGTCCCAGCCAGGGGCCCAGTCTGTCCAAAATGAGACCCACCAGTCTCCACGCAGATTCAACTCAGACCTAAACTGCTACCCGGGAGCAGCGCCAGCTTGGAGTGGGAGCTCACGGAGACAGACTCGGGTGGGAGCTGGCCCCCGGTCGGGGCTGCTGGTGGGGGAGACAAGGGGGCTACCTGGAAAACTGTTGTGTAAGAGGACTCATCGCCTAGGGCGCCTGGGTGGCTCAGTTGGTTGAGCGGCTGCCTTCGGCTCAGGTCATGATCCCGGAGACCCGGGATCGAGCCCCACATCGGGCTCCCTGCTCGGAGGGAAGCCTGCTTCTCCCTCTCTCACTCCCCCTGCTTGTGTTCCCTCTCTCGCTGTGTTTCTCTCTGTCAAATAAATAAATAAAATTTTTTAAAAAAGGAAAGAAGACTCATCACCGGTCAGAGGCCCCAAGGCAGCACACGCAAAGGATTTCAGGGGAGGGGGAGTCCAGAGGATGGGCAGATGGGGCTTGCTCGCAGGAGGAGAGGTCTGACTCCCCGGAGAGGAGTGGGGCCCTGGTGACCCAGGGCACGGCCGCGGCAGGGAGGGTGGCCCCCAGCCTGCAGACACAGGCGGGTTGGGGTGGGCCATGGAAGAAGCAGCACGGAGCTCCTGGATGCTCTTTTCCTGACACCCGAGAGCCCCCATGCCGGGCAGCTCTGGGGCTGAACAGGGGAAACCAGCCGAAGGCGACACCCCAAGCTACATGAAGTCACACAGCACTCCTTCAGAGAGCGTCACCACCTGCCGCTGCAACTGGAAAGGCAGCAGAGCCAGCCGCCTGGTGTAAGGACGGGCATCAGGGCGCCCGCAGCCCCTCACCTGGGGGGCAGACGGCAGGCTCGGCCAGCCCACAGAGCCCACGATCCCTGCCCACGGAGACCAGGTCCCAGGAGCCCACGATCCCTGCCCACGGAGACCAGATCCCAGGAGCAGAGGGCCACCCTCTCCCCTGCTGACTGCTGGGTCCTGCAGGTGATCCCTGGAGTTTCGATCTAAACACAGGGAGGAAACACCCCAAGAAAGCCCCGCAGACTGGAGAGGGAGCCTGGGCCCTCCACATGAAGTTGGAGCTCTCGGTGATGGAATGGAGGTGTCTGAGGCTTCTGTGCATTTATTTGCATTTAATTTTCCCATGACTTACCTCTTAGTTGGTTAATTTATGGAACGTCCCACTGAGGAGAGATGCTTGACTTTACCCCACAGATGAGAGCCATAAAGTCAGCTGAATGTAAACGGCCCATGCCGGGAGGGCTCACAGCTCTGCCTGCCTCCACCGGGGAGGCGCACTCCCCCCAGAACCCCACAGGCCGACCACCTGCACAGATCTGGTTCCTGGCCCATCCTCCGCACACCTTGAATCTGAGTCACACATCCTCAGAAGGCCAGTTCTCTTTCAAGGAGCTGTTCCCCGGTGGAGAATAAGAGCGGGCACTAGCTTTCCAGGAACCCTGCAGAAGGCACGGGAGAAGCCCAGCTGGCCACCCTGAGGCGGCCCGGGCTCTGGTCCGGAGGCTTTCTGGTCCTGGTGGCTCTGGGGCCATGGTAGAGGCGAGCATCCCCACCCCGGCTGCTCCCACGTCCCTCCGGATGCTCGCGGGACCTCCCGCTGCTCGGAGCTGGAGATTTCCACCTGCTCCCTGGCTGCGAGGTGAGCACTCCCGCCGGGCACCCGTTCTCACACTCGGCACGTGCTCCTGAGCCCCTGTCCGGCCCCCAGAGGCCCCCAGAGCCTGCCCTGTGGGGAAGCCCTGCTGGGGGGGGGGGGAGGCTCCCATCGGACCATCTCGTGTGCGGCCAGTAATGCGTCGTCGAGGGTGAGCACCTGCCCCACAACCGCTTCACCTGCGCTCGGAAACACGAGCCCGCGTGACGCAGGAGGCTTGCCCCCCCCCCCATGAGGGGGTCCATGAGGGAGGAGTCTGGCGGGGTGCCCCTCTCCCGCGGCACCAAGGAGGACTCGCTCCGTGAACGTGGGGTCCTGCACAGCCGCGCCAGGCCCGTGGGCCTCTGCTCGCGCATCTGCGGGGTGGAAGGGTTTCGGGCGGTTAGGGACGCCTGGTGAGCGCAGTCCTGGAGCCTGCCCCGTGCTGCCGCCCCTTGGGACGCGGGGTGAGGACCCGTCTGCCCGCGGGTTGTCCTGGCCCCACGGGCTGGCGAGGGAGGCAGGAAGGGACTCACATCTGGGTCAGCTTCCTCCCCCGTGTCTCTGCTCTTCCTGCTTCTTTCTCTCTGTGGTCCGTGGATGAGCCTGGGAGACACAGGCTGGGCTGCTGTTCTAGAAACTTCTGTTCCTGCACTTGTGTCCACAGTGGGCTGACTGCTCCCTGACTCTCGCCTACACACACATCCGGCTGAGATGCCGTTCCGAGTGATGTATTGCCCCCTGCCTCTGCCGTCCAGGCACCACTGATGTGAAAAATACATAAAGACCCAGGAATACGGTGCGCGAATGTGGCTGCAGCCCTGGCAGGACAGCGAATACCCCCCGTGGCCGTTCTGGGGCGGTGCCCACACCCCTCGGCCGCACTGGCAGCGGAAGGTGGGCGCAGCGTGAAGTCCGGGGGCACAGTCGCTCATGTCTGCGCCGTGGCCGTGTTTCCTTCGCTGACGCTTCTAAGGAGTGACATATTAGGGTAGGTCCTAAGCGTAAGCATTGGTGGGATGCCGGAGCATGTTTCCCTCAAGTAGCTGATGAATGGTGGGAGAGCTGAGGGGGCCGTCAGTAGTCGCAGTGACAGCCACACCAACGCTGTCCAAACTTGCGTGTTCCGCCGCAGATGAGGCGTCAGGGTGAAGGAGACCCTGCCGGGCTGTCCCTGAGGGGGTCACCGTGAGCACACAGCTCCAAGAACGCTCGGAGGCCAAGATGCGTCCCTTGTTTAATGTTTAAGAACTCCATTTTCCTCTCCGCTGCCCACCAGCAGGGAGAGAAGGCTGGCACAGCACCCCAGCTTGGGGGACAGGGCACTGCTTCTCCAGTGACACCCAAAGCACAATGAGGGAGAATTTCTCAGCAGGAGTTTGAAGTTAAGGGGCCTGTGCACCCAGACATCCCAAGTCCAGCAACCAGAGGGGCCCCATGTGGCCAGGGCCCTTGTGGCCAAGACGTGCCCAGGGCATCCCAGGGTGTGTGAGCACTCCGGGCCGTTGGCTCGGAGGCCTTCTGTCCAGCCCTCTCTGTGCTGGGTCTGTAACCCCGGTCAGGCTTCCCCATCGATCGTTAGCTGTGCCCACTGGACTCCCGACTCGCCCTCTGGTAGGGAAGCCGTGCTGGGATCTCGATCTTGGAAGGCCGCTCTCCTCTGCCTGCCGCATGCTGGGAGGCTCCCACACCAGGGCGCCTGCACAAGGCCACAGGGCTGGGTGGAGAAGCCCTCCTTCCAACCGCCTGGCTGCCATCCTGAAAGCATCACCCTGGCGGTGGCCTCTGAGCTCAGGTCCCGCTTGTGAGCTCCCCTGCGCCCAGGGACAGCCTCCCCTGGGGACACCACAATGGGCAGGATCCCGCCTTCCTCCTGAGGTCTGGACACCTGCTCCGGCGCTGTCCTGCAACCTTTCAGACTCTTCCCTTAGTCCTGGCGCGAGGTTGGGAGCCGCTCGTGACCTTAGGAGCTTGGTCATCTCAGGGCCCCAGAGGTCATTTTCAACTCCCCAGCATCTGCTTAAGCAACTTATCTTAAATTACTTCTGTCATCACAATGAGCGTCACTTCTGTCGTCACGATGAGCGTCACTTCTCTGCTCTAGCCTGGACTTTGGCTCACTGCTTACAGACCCACAGCACCAGAAAAAGCTAGAAAGTGAGAAGAGAAATTCTATTCTGAGCCACTGAAGTGGACAGAGCGGTCTGTGTGCTCGCAGGTGTTTCCGTCTCAGAGTGGCGGAGGTCCTCGGCATGAAGCCCTGCGTTCCACGTGCTGTGGCAGCGAAGCCGACTGAGTCACTGGGTGTGGGGGGTCAGCTCAGATGGCCCGTGCTGCCCCAGCCGGCCGCTAAGAGGCTGGGTCTGCCAGGGAAACAGCGCCATTGCACAGTCCACGGAGAGAACTGTCAATCCCAGGGATGGTGACTTCACAGGGGAGGCCCAAGTTGTGTTGGACTTTGAAGAATGGGGGCTTTGGCCAGGCAGGAGCGATGAGGACCTCGGCAGAGAGGACACAGCATGAAGCAAAACCCCACTCCTGGAAGGGGCTCTCCAGACCTGCCTTCAGACTCACTCCGTGAGAACAAGGGCGGGAAAGTCAGAAGGGGACATTAGGAAAATACGGCGGGCCACCCCCATGGTCCTGGAGGAGAGAGTCCAGACGCTCTATTAGCAGAGAAGAGTGGACACCGAACACTGTGACGAAGGCCTTACTAGAGAGTCCAGGGCCGTCCCCGCCACGCACCGTTTGATTTTGAGGCACTGCCAGGCGGGACGAGCTTGCACAGCGATGGCTGAATCATTGGGAGCTAATTGAATGGCATTAGCAGAGCAGGAGAAGGGTCAGCGTATGTAATAATTTCAGGAGTATCGGAAGGTGAAATGATGTAAGCCTATCACAGAAAGGGGTTTCGGTGTTTCGGGGAACACACATGGCTGAGAACCACAAGGCAGCCTGATGCCCTCCATGGGGGGATCCTCCCTGGTAACTCAGGCCCACCCTGGACTTCCGTTTGCAGGGAGTGGGCATCGTCCCTGTTATAGTCGCTGCTGTGCGCGAGCCCCTCAGGGACCACTCAGCAGGGGCTGCACGGAGCTGCTCTGAAGCTGCGGCACGTGTGTGAGGTCTGTCTCCATGGACCGTAGCCTCCGTCGCCTGCGCCCACAGGTCAGAAGCAAAGGGCCCATCTCCCTTGCCGGGATTCAATGTCAGGTTTCCTCCTTCAGGGCTGATGTCCTCCCTGATGTGCCCTGCCCCATGATCTGGTCCTTCTGCTCCATCTGATGGCTGTCTCTTCTCCCGATACCCCACCCACAGACCCACCTGTGGTGTGCCAGGCGAGGCTTCATCTGGGACCCCCGTCCAGTTAACTTTACAGAGGATGGAGGCCAGTCCCAAGGCACGGCAGGGGGCTCCCAAGATAGAAGCACCTCAAGGTCTCAGAGCTCAGTTTATGACCTCCATGATAGCAAAATCCCACAGAATGGGAGCAAGAGATATAGTGCAAAGCAAAGAGCATATGCTGAATGGAACTGAAGCAGCCCCTGCTTTATAGGGAGGATCAGGACAGGTGGTGAGGCAGGGCAGGGCAGTCTTCCTCTGGGAGTGTGAGTGGGTGCCAGTGGCAGGTGCATGGGATAGTAGATGCAGAGGGCAGCAGGTGCATTGGACAGCAGGTGCGGATGGCAGCAGGCACATGGGGCAGCAGGTGTGCGGGGTGAGGGGGTGGGGGTGGCGGGAGTGTGGGGCAGCAGGTGTGTGGGGTGGTAAGTGCAGAGGGCAGCAGGTGTGCAGGTAAGCTGATGAGCGGAGTGGCAGGTGCAGAGGTTGGCAGGTCCGTGGGGTAGCAGGTCGGTGGGGCACCTGCAGGCTCTGACTGTCGGTGAGCTCACGTTTTACTTCCTTCCAAGACCAGCCATCTAGAATGTAGCCCTACCTGCATATTTTACAAACAACCTAACTAACACGCTTTATGGAGAGCAATTAGTTTCTTTTCTTTTCTTTTTCTTTTCTTTCTTTCTTTCTTTTTTTTTTTTTTTTTTTGGTCCTGAGAGTCCATAATCAGTAACTTTTCTTTTTAATTTATTTTATTTTTCCAGTGTTCCAAGATCCATTGCTTATGCCCCACACCCAGTGCTCCATGCAATACGTGCCCTCAGTACCAGGAACTTTTCAAAAAGTGGTCAGACACTTCATTAACTGCCTGATGCGTGCTTTCCCGCTTCATCCTCTCAAACCCCATAACATCGGTACAGCCGTTGTCCCCTTTTAACAGATGAGGAAGCTAAGATTTTAGAGGACAAGTGACTCAGAGAAGGGAAAACATGCAAACTCGTGAGCTGGGTTCCCAGTGCAGGCATCTCCCTCCAGCGACCACCAGACCCCACTTGCTGACCAGCTGAGGTCAGTGCTCAGGCTTCCCCCCGCGGCCCCACGCCCTGCTCTGTGCACTTTCTGTCACGTGAGATGCTTGAAAACACACATGAGAAAATGATCAATTTTCTCCAGCTTTCATGTTCTTGCACAAGACAGGAGGAGGTCCTGGGTAATCCCAAGAGTGGACACATTCTGAAAGGACTGTGTGTGTATGTGTGTGTGTGTGCGCGCGCGTGTGTGTGTATGTGTGTGAGCGCAGGGGGGCAAGGCAAGACGATGCTTCACTATTAATTATTTTAATTTAATTTAACTATATTTAATTATAATCACTTATGTTACATTTAATATTATATATTGATTTTATCAGTCTTAAATCAGTCTTGAGTTTGGGTTGGAAGAAGGAGCTCATGATGATATTATCTTTAAAATTTACAAAATATTGGGGTGCCTGACTGGCTCAGTCAGTACGGCATGAGACCCTTTATCTCAAGGTTGTGAGTTCAATCCCCATGTTCAGTGTAGAGCTTAGTAAAAATAAAATGAAGTAGTGAAAAGAAGGGCCCTATGTACTCAATGTTCATCGCAGCAATGGCCACAATCGCCAAACTGTGGAAAGAGCCAAGGTGCCCTTCAACAGATGAATGGATAAAGAAGATGTGGTCCATATATACAATGGAATACTACGCCTCCGTCAGAAAGGATGAATATCCAACTTTTGTAGCAACATGGACCAGATTGGAGGAGATTATGCTGAGTGAAATAAGCCAAGAAGAGAAAGTCAAGTATCACATGGTTTCACTTACTTGCGGTGCATGAGGGGTAATATAGAGGACAGTAGGAGAAGGAAAGGAAATGGGAAGTAGGGTAATCCAGGGAGAGAAACGAAACATGAGAGACTTTGGACTCAGAAACAAACTGAGGGTCTTGGAGGGAAGGGGGTGGGGATGGGAGAGCCTGGTGGTGGGTACTGGGGGCACCTATTGCATGGAGCACTGGGTGTGCGGCGGCATAAACAATGAATCTTGGAACACTGAAAAAATAAAATAAATTTAAAGTCAAAAAAATAAAATAAAATGAAGTAAAGTAAAATAAAACAAAATAAACAAAATTCACAAAGCATCTCAGATCTGAAAGGTAGCAAGGAGCACCTTGCCCCTGTAAGGTGATCTCGCAGAACCATGTGCCAGCAGGAGGGACACGTGGTGGTCAGCTCCCGCGGAGGCCGGGAGGATGCATGTGTATGAGGGACACGCGGGGCGAGAGGACAGGGCCAGAGGCAGCTGTGGGACGCATCACACGGGAGCACGTGGCCGGCAGGCAAGCAAGGCTACCTGCTGAGAGCCCGGGGAATGAACAGGTGAGGGAGGGAACTTCTCTAGTGTCTTGGTCTGGACTACAGACCACATCAGGGTGCACCCTGCTCAGACAGTCTTTGAGGCACTCGGGGACCGGAGTGACAGCTCGGTCAGCACGGTATCCGGGGTCCAAGACGCTGATGTAGAGTAGGCGGCTCTCAGTACCTAGGTGACATGGCCAACACTAACGAAAGGGCTAACAGCTGGCAGTGGGGGTCACTGGGGGTGACGGCGCATGAGCATCGGGGCCGTGGGTCGTGGGAGACCACGGCACATGATGGGGAGCCCACTGAGAGACGATGCTTGCCAACGGCTGGCCCAGAGTTCCAGGGGAAAGACGGGGAGACCCCCAAAGCTGGGAAAGGGTGGGGTATGGAGCCCCAAAAGAAGAATTACAGAACAATGCTGACGGGAGCGCCCAGGAGGTGGGGAGGGTGGGCTTCCTGAGTAGGAAAAGAGGGCGGGAGCCACGTGGTGAATTGTGGCTTCCGTGACACCCTGAGTGTGGCCAGGTGTGTGGGAGGGACAGGGGGAGCCATCTAGTATGATGGACATCCTCGCAGTGAAAGAGAAAGGATGGGCAAATTCAGGGACCGGGAACGCCAGGGGGTGTGCCGGCCTCCACCCTGCTGGTGGGGACAGGAGCCCTGAGCCGAAGGAGGCCTGCGTGGGAAAACATGATGCCATGTCAACAATTACATAACCACTCATGTTGAAAGATAATGAGGTGCCCTTTCTATAAAGTCACCACGGGATTGTAGATGTGTGAGAATGAGGACAGGAAGCTGGGCCTTCTGACGCTGAGATTCCGAGCGGAGGCTCATTCTGTGCTCGGTGGTAGCTCTGTTCTTGCCTCCGCTGGCAGGGCGGGCAGGCCCAGCTGCCCAGTGGCCAGGAAAGCAGGAGGGAGTCCTTCGGGAAACTAGAGCAGAGGGGGACGCTGCAGGCAGAGGGCAGCAGCAGTGACCAGCCCCCAGTCCTGGGAGGACGTCCCCCAAGGCCGCCAGCAGGAAACGGCCCTGGGGTCCAAGCAGCCAGAGTGTGAACATAGGTGAGAGCGGGGCCCACAGTGAACTCCACACTGAACGTCCGTGCTGTATGTTAGTGCGACTACCCGTCACGGTTCCTGGCATCAGGTGCTGGAAGGCTCTGCAGGGAGAGCTCGGACTTCTCCTGAGCCGCCCTCTCGATGTAGCCTGAATTCAACTTTTATCAAAACTAACTGAATTAAAAGGAAAAAGGTACCTGGTCTCCACATACAGATTTATACTCACTTACATGATATAGGGGTGATTACACTCCAATCTCTTGTCCCCTGGGCAAAGGTCATAGAGTTTTCATTCTAATGTATATTATTAGAAAGTGATTACTGCTGACTTTGCAGAATTCTCCACTCCCTTATTCTTTCATCTCCTGTGTTAATTTATTATTCAGTGGGCCATTCATTAAACCTGTTGAGTTCTCCTGTCCCAGCAAGGGAGAGCCACACAGCCGTGCAAGGTCTTCCATGAGGCTGTTCAGGGGAAGCAGGAGCAGAGTGGGTGTCTGCGGTGTTGGGTCTCCCGCAGCCCCAGCAGGGTTTGGAGGGGTCCTCGGCATCTTGGAGTCAGCGAATGGAGCCAAGCCACCACTTCCCTGGGGTGTTGTGCGGGGAGGAGGATTGCGGCAGGGTGGGAAGGGCCAGGGCAGGTCTCCTCTGAAAGCACCATTCCCAACACTGTCCCAGCACCCCAGGGCCCCCACTGCGTCCAGACTTGGTATGGTCAGAGTCCACACTTGTGAAGAAAGAACCTATTCCAACTTGTTAGAACGGAAAGGGGTTTTAGTAAAGCGTACTAGCAGTCCTGGCGTCTTCAGCACGAGCAAGCACCAGTCTCCCATCCAGGAACAACAGAGCTGGAGACAGTCTCCAACTAGCGGGCAAGACTCCTCTCGTGTAAACAGCCCTCGAGCGGGATGCGAGAAGCTCCAGGGGCCATTCCAGAAAAACGAAGAAGCAGCGTCATTGCCTTTTGCCGTCGTCTCCTGAGAGACAGCCATGGAGACCAGCTCATGGGCTCAACCTCCGGCCATACAGCAGTCTAAGAAAAGTGGTGGTTTTTTTCCACCATTGAGCACTGTTATAACAGACTCATATGCGGGAAGTTGTCATGATGCCCAAAGAGCATCCAGATGATTTGGGGCAGCGAGCAGGGGTTGGGGTTAGTCGGACTGACCATTATTACCCAGAATTTAACACTTGAAGAAACACACAATCTTCTGAAAGTTCTCAAGATAGATCATGCATGATCTGAGGAAATAATGCCCAGATTGCATCTTTATAAAACGTCACTTACGAAGTAATGGACGCGAGAATGAGCAGGGATATTTGTAGGGAAACACCATAAAATCAAATTCTTAATTTATCTCGGACACAGTGGCTGTCCCGGCAGGAGCGGCAGAGCAGAGGGTGGCTACGGGCCTCGGGGCGATTATCTTACCAGCCTCAGAAACTACGTCACCACCTTGTGAACCCGACGTGGACAAGTGCCGTAGTATCTCAGGGCTACAAAGTATCCAACCCAACTCAGCACCCCGTGTTTTCCCAGATCTTTTCTCTCCCCTCTAGTATCTTGGTAGAGATGGTACAGACCCTAGAGCCAGCCTGAGATACCCAAATCGGGCCTGAGGAATCGGCGTGAACCCATGAGCCCCTCCAGGTCACCCCAGGGCCTGCCGACGGAGACTGGGGGTCGAGGAACGACTGAGGCAGCTTCGTCCGCCTCCAGCGGGGCTGGCGGGCCGTCCAGCCTGCATCCCCGGCCCCCAGCCCACGTGTAAACTGTGCCGCAGCAAGAAAGGCAGCGCACTGTGTCGCCACAGACACGCCGTCCACGCTCGGACCACGCGTGGACGCTGGGTGATCAGCACGTCACTCTTCCAGCGCGACACCCGGGACGTCGTGCATTTCATGTCTCACTGACCGGCTCAAAAACGTCTCCTCCTTCGAGGGTTTCCTCGTGGTGAATGTGACCAGACAGTGAGCAGTAACCATGGAAACGCATAGAGATATGGAATTCGCGGCTTAATAAAGCAAAACTCAGATTAATGTAGTCCACTTGTGAGGGAATCATAACAAATATGTATTTTTTTCTTTAAAAGCATTTTATCATGAGTGATTCGTACTTACTCGTGGGTCCTTTCTAAGCCACAGTAGTGTTCTACTGCTTGTATTTTGTGATTCTCCCTAATTCAGAGTACTCTTTGCTCCGTGAAGAGCTTGACCTTTCACCAAAAGGCCAAAGCAAGAATGGAGAGACCTGGGCACCCAGGAGCGAGAACGAATGTCTGCAGACGCGTGCGCTGCTCTAAGTGAGTAAGGGCTGTGAAATGGGCGTTTCTGAATTGGTTTTGAAATAAAATACATACGATGCCATTTTCTCCTGCACAATGCTTCACAATAATGTCATCACCTTTTCTCCTGTTACAAATACGCTGGAATTGCTGAGGTGACCCTCGAGGAGAGAGGCACTCGGAGGGCTCGGTCCCAGCGTTTCCCCGGGATGCGCGTACGTGAAGCCCTCGCTGCCCTCCTCGATGACTTGCGTGGTAGTGGGCACACTCTGGGCCCACATTTTTCTCTGTCACTATGATATAGAGGATTTAATACCACAGTGAGCATGACACATCTGAGATTGGGAACGAGGACTGAAAATAGTTGTCTCTGAAGGTTTTATAAATGCCTTATGATTCATTTATTTGAATATTGTCAACACGAGAGCAGAAGTTCGTGTGGCCAAGTCTCCCTTTATTGCCTCGTGTTCCTTCATCATTTTTTATCTTGAATAAGTTGTGGCCATTCTTTGCAAGGAGCAGGAATATTGCTTGCTGCTAACCCCGTTTCCCGTGTTCACAATAAGCAGGCTACGCACGGTTGGAACCCCACAAAAATCGTCCTGCCTGGAGGGGAGGAGGGTGAGCAGCGGGCTCCGCCATCTGAACACTCGCACACCTGCGTCCATGAAATGCCTCCTCCTGCTCCTCCTCCTCGGCCATTGGCTGGAGGTGACGTCACAGAAGCCAGCGTTCCAGCATCCCGGGCAAGCTCAGGTGCCCCGAACTGTCGGCTCGTGGCATGTGCCTCATTAGTCTTCCAGAATCTATCTGGTACCCAGTCGAAGTTAAGAAGAGATGAAAAAGATGCACACAAAAGGGTTGGCTATTAATCCTGTTGTTCGGGGATGCCCGCCTGCAGGATGATGTGGAGTCCCCACAGATTACTTGTCAGGGCAGTCCCACTGATTGGAAGGGAGGGTGGGCTTTCGGTCGGGTATATTTGCCCCGGTGGAAATCAGAGGTGCCTCCTTCAGGTGTATTTCACTATGCTGTTTCCACTCTATTCATATAAGGCTTGGGCACATTGTTCCTATTCACACGAGTCGGGAAGAGTTACAGCACCGGAACGGCGGGTGGAGAGAGTATCTGCTTTTCTATTAGGAACGCGTGTAGACATCACTGTGACTCTAGCACCCTCATTCAGACACGGCTCCATTTCTTCCGTATGCAGTTTGGATTCCTGTTACTCAAACATACTGGTGAGGCCTATGTGGCTGGTTTCCTAATTCTCCTCAACGCTTATCAACCATCTACTACATACCAGGCATTCTACCAGGTAATTGGAATACAAAAATAAAAACAGTAACACGTCTAGAACCTGCCGTCTGACAAGGAAGATTGATGTCCGGGAACCAGGCAGTCTGCCGTGGGCACCGCCAACGCCGGCACGAACCACCGCCCCCCGGCCGTACGTACGCCACCCCTTCTAGTCCTCCCAGGGTCCTACCTGGCGGTGGCGTACTCGTCAGGACCGACTGGGCTTTGCCGTAGTCACCAACAAGCCCCAGGCATCGGCCAAGGGGTTCTCTCTGCGTATGTGATGGTGTTGTGGTCCCTAGGTCCCCAGTGCAACCCTCTCTGCGTGCTGGCCCACATTCCAGGCTGCCTGGTCTGCGGGCACCTTCTGCTCACACGTCCTTCTGCAAAGTAAAGAGCACCAACGATTAACTGCTTCTCTCAGAAATGGACATAAGATACCTTTGCTGTCCTTTTATTGGCTGAAAAAGTCTGATGACCGCGATGGTCTTCCAGGGCACAGGGAGATGCCGTCCTTCCCCTCAGGGATGGAGAACCACCCTAGTGCTCACGTGCAGCGGGGAAGAACCCAGGGAGGAACCACCCACGGTCCACTCTATGGATGGAAACAACCCGAGCAGGTTAGAGAGTCAGCAGGTGTCTGTGTCCAGCTGGAGAGCCAGGCGGCCCCACTGAGCACAGGACCGCTGCACCAGGTGCCCCACGGCAAGCGGCATTGCACTGGACCCCCTGCGTGGGGTAAACCATAGCGGGTGTCACTCTGGGGACGGGTGCCCAGGGCTGCTCGGACTCCAGCCAGGTCTGGATGTCGGACAAGGGTGACTTCTGAGGCAGGCTAGGGAGGGGCGAGAAGGGGAAGGGGGGCTGGGTCCAGCACAGCAACAAGGAGAAC
>PITA01020167.1:0-35803 GCA_004023965.1 Spilogale gracilis
CAACATATTGATGAGGGAGAAAAAGAAATCTCCCCAAGAAGCAGGGTAAGATGTATAAGCCCATTAGAATATACAAAAATGACTATGAACCAAGACGTTATTTCTGCTGGTTTCCACCAAATGTTTTAAATCATTTAAAATGATGTTTTCCAAACTCATTTGATGACTAAAGTTTATTTTCTTGCACATGATCATTAACATTAAAAATCTAATTTTCCAAGGACTCCATTTTAAGCATGTTGATAGATTATGGAATATTTTCAAGTGTGTTTTCTGTGCTCATGTTGACATCAGCAAAAATTTCATAGAGAATCCAGCTGTGGGTGCCTGGGTGGCTCAGCCAGTTAAGTGGCTGCCTTTGGCACAGGATACATATTACATAAACCTGGGGACATAGTTTACCTTTTAAGTAAAATCCACATAAATCTCTTCATGCAAAATGTGAATCTTTTTGAAAGTTTGGGGTGGCGGTTTATAGTTCCCCTTACTATGTGAGGGTTTTCAGCAGATTCTTTAACTTCCTTTGCTGTCCCAAATCCTAACGTGACAAGGAAGTAACAAGGGAAACACAACCTCAGCTTTTATAATGACTTCTTCTTTCAAGTACCGTAACTTAATTTTACAATCTTCTTATTTCCGATGAACAGATCTGTTCTATATCATTAGTACACCTCTGAGGCATGTATAGGAGGATCCAGGAATTATGTCACTTTAAAAATATATTTAAAATTTTTTATATTTATTTGACAGAGAGAAACACAGCTAGACACAAGCAGGGGGAGTGGGAGAGGGAGAAGCAGGCTTCCCGCCGAGCAGGGAGCCCAATGCGGGGTTCGATTCTAAGACTGCAGGATCATGACCTGAGCCGAAAGCAGACGCTTAACAACTGAGCCACCCAGGTGCCTCTAAAATTTTTTTTTTAAGATTTTTATATATTTATTTGAGAGAGAGACAGACAGACAGACAGAACGGTGGCGGGGGTGGGGTGCAGCAGGGAGGAATAAGCAGACTCTGCACTGAGCACAGAGCCTGACCCGCCTCAATCCCACAACTCTGAGGTCATGACCAGAGCCAAAATCAAGAGTTGGAGGCTTAACGAACTAAGACACTCAGGTGCCCCCAGGAAGAGATCATCTCATAATGATGCAAGCACAAAAGTCTTGGCATATTGGTAAGGGTTTGCTTTTATTTTGCTCTGCCATTTGGAAGAGAGTGGGTATGACAGGAGTGTGCACATCAACAGATAATTATGCAGTAAGGACAAAAATAGAGAGGAAATGAAAACTATAGAAAATATTGGAAGTTTTGTGGTGCTTAATATAGTAGCAATATTAGAGGCAGAAATTGAATCCAAGAAAAGAGAAAATCACTAATAAAGTCAAGAAAAATCAATGATAGAAGCCATGGATTAGAAGTCATCATACCAGGATATGAAGTTGTAAAAATGAAAATAAAGTTTAAATGAGAAATGCATATTGATTGTTACCAAATGCTAAGTGCTAGAGTAAATGCTTTACATCATTTCCATTTAATTCTCATAAGTAACCTGAGATGTAGATATTATTCCCATTGTTAAATAGAAAACGAACATTTATAAAGACTATCTAGTTTATGTAAGGTCATATAGTAAATTCCAAAATGTAATTTAAACCCAGGACCAGCTAATTCCAAATTCTTGATCTTCCTGCTAGAAATTTTGGTAAAGAAAAATAAAAAGAAATTCAAAGGTGGAAAACAAAGAGCAAGTCTTTACTGGACTTTAAAGAGTAAGAATGGACAAAGGAAAATGTGGCTAGGAAGTATTTCAGAGCACATTTGAAATTGGTGATAACCTTTATACTCACATTGCATAGACATTTAGTGGAAAGAAGGAATGACAAAGGGTCACAGAGCTGGAAGGGGTTTTCTGCCATATCTGAGACGCGAGGCCTAAGCTGTGCAAGGTTTCAGAAAATGCAGTGCTGCTTCTGTCCGTGCTGTGTCCACACCACACCCTACTGTGCCGTTGTCATAAGGCAATTCACTGTTTTGTGATTATTTTGCTTATGCCTGAAGACCAGCAAGTTTCTAGAAAATCAGCAGAATGTCTGCCGAATTGCATGAAGGACTGGGTGTGGGCATAAAGAATGAATCTTGGAACACTGAAAAAAAATGATTATTTAAAAAATAAATAAGTAAGAGAATATCTTTTTGAGAAAGACTTACTATAGCACAAGAGCCACAGACAGCTCCCATCTAGCCAAGTTTGGCTTGATGAATTATTTCTTCACAATTCACGCGTGTTGCTTAAAGGACTATTTTACATGCTGCATGTCATATATTTAATTAGAAAATAACAAGGAAGGGCGCCTGGGTGGCTCAGTGAGTTAAAGCCTCTGCCTTCAGCTCAGGTCATGATCTCAGGGTCCTGGGATCGAGGCCCACATCGGGCTCTCTGCTCAGCAGGGAGCCTGCTTCCTCTTTTCTCTCTGCCTACTTGTGATCTCTCTGTCAAATAAATAAATAAATAAAATATTTAAAAAAAAAGAAAATAACAAGGAAGCTGAAAACGTTGAATTTGGTAGGATGGTATTAGGTTGAGGGAGGGTCATGGGTTCAGGTGACCATACTTTACTAGATGTCCCTCCTGTTTAGTCTTCATTACCATGCTATCTGTTCGCTTCTCCTCGGTTCTTGCATGTTGGTATCCGCTTAGCAAGTAACCTCTTTCTCCAACGTTGCGTATTACCCTTATAAATTTATATCTATTCCTGTAAATCCCTATGGTTAATCCTCCCATCTGCATTTATTTTTATTAAGGTTTTATTTATTTATTTATTTACTTACTTACTTACTTAGTTATTTGAGAGAGAGTATTTCAGAGCAGAGTATGACAGAGTATGACAGAGCCCAGGGAAGGGGTGCGGGGGAGTGGGGAGGTGGAACAGCAGGGGTGGGGTGGAGCAGCAGAGGGAGAAGCAGACTCCCTGCTGGGCAGGGAGTCCAAAACCAATCTCCATCCCAGGACCCTGGGATCATGACCTGAGCAGAAGTCAAGAGTTGGATGCTTAACCCACTGAGCCACTCAAGCGCCCCAATCATAGTTATTTTAAATTCCCTGTCTGATCATTCTAATAATCTCTCTGCCATAATTTGAGTCTCATTCTGATGCTTGCTTTGTCTTTTCAAACTGTATTTTAATATTTCATTGTGCCTTGTAATCTTTTCTTGAAAGCCAGACATGATGTGCTGTGTAAAAGGAATTGAGGTAAAAGAGCCTTTAATGTAAGGTTTTATGTTTGGCTGGTTAGGGGTCACACTGTGTTTAGTGTTAACTGTGAACTGTAGGCGTCAGGGGCTAAAATCTCCACTGGCGGTGTTGTCTTCCATGTTTTGGGGTTCCTTCGTGAGCTCTTCACAGCAATGTCTCAGGTGTGCATTTCTTTCTCTTGTAATCCCCTGTTACTGTATGGCAGGCCAGCGGTGCAGCGGTGATGTGGGGGCGGGGGAGGGGAAGCCTCCTGCAGGCCTCTGATCTTGGCTCCACTGCCAGTAATCCTGGTCCCCAGGCTGTGGCCTCCTGGTTTCTCCTCCCTTTAGGTGACATAGGAAGGCCAGACCGGGCTGAAGTTGAATATTGCCCTGCCCACAGGTCTTTCAGGCTCTAGTAAAATTCTAGTCCATTAAGTTCTGATTAGTTTCCTTTAAGGACAGATCTTGTTAAAAAAAATTTTTTTTTAATTAAAGAGAGAAACAAAACCAAACCTGAATGTTCCAGGTATGTTTCCAAATGGTTACTTTTCCTTATTTTTTTCCTGCTGGAATCAGAAGGGGATTTTTCTCTCATCTTGACTATGAGAAGCTGGTACAGTTCCTAAAGGCAAAAGAGAAGTGTAGGGCCCCTAAGTTCGTCTACACTGAACCTCCAGCAGCTTGTCCATCGCAGTGTAGGCTGGTTCCCACAGAGCTTCCTGCTTATGGGCCTCTGTATCAGTAAGTTGTATTCTGTCTCTACCTGCCAGTCTCTAATTTGGGGGGTCCACAGCTTGCCCTGAGACCTCAATGCTGTGGCAAATCTAGGAACTGGTGGTGATTTTCGATTTGTTCAGCTTTTTTCTTGTTGTATGAATAGGAACGATGAACTCCAAGCTTCTTACATAGCAGATGGGAAGCCAGAAGTTCAGTCACTCTTAAAAGATCCATTCATTATTCAACCTTATTAATAATCAGTTACCTAAATTTCTCCAATCACAGACAATTCTCCATTGCTCTTGATTCTGCTATGAATGGGACTGTGATATATATACATACAGATTACAGTCTTAGGCTTTCAAGACATTGGGAGCAAATCTGATCATCTAATTATAACTGTACTTTTATTGATGATACAGATTTAACGGTTTACTCTTTTAAATTTAGTAATTCAATGTTTTACTTGGAAACAGTATCTGAGCATGCTCTTCAGTTATGTGATAAGCATTCCTTGCTCTATTGTATTTTCCCAGCTGTTCAAAGACTGCTCCTCACAGCTCCTCCCTCCATAGGGAGGTATTCTCCTATTAGGTAATACAGATGATTTTGCCTTTCTTTTAGACGGCACTCAACCCATGACTGTGAAGATGCGGACCACATTGCTCTGCTTGTTGGAAGCTCCCCCTGCCTTGGAAGCTGCCAGATGAGTTTGGGCTTCCAAAGCCCACTGGGCAATAGGAGAAGCATCACCCAGCCACTGAAACTCAACACACAGAGCTCCTACTGTCCCAGCATTCAGCATACTATCTTTACTTTACCATGTGTATTATGGGACTGGCTTCCTCAGTCTGTTAAAGGTTCAAAGTTTCCTTCTGGAAAAGAGTATGGGTTATGAGGAAGTTGTTCTTATAGAACACTGCTTGTTAATAACTTCCATTCCTAGGATTTCTGTTTATTTTTATTACACAGAGTAAGATATTCACATTTCATTCTGTTAAGTACAACCCAGATTCAGTGCGTTGAAATTACTCTTTATTTTTTAAATCTCCAGTGCCTAACACACAATACATGCTCAATATTTGTTGAATGTAGGTAGCTTTGTCTGATAAGAAAGCATTAGCATAATAAACAAGCTCTAAAGATTTAGAAAAATGAGCACTCACTTATGTGATGGCATCATGTATTTTATATTTATACACATATGTGCTTAAATATAAATATATATACATATAAATATAAAGGGCAATTCTAAAACACTTACCAGTACCACAATGAGAAAAAAGCTTCTTATCAAGAGAGAGCAAGATCCTAGTCCCTTAGATTTGATGTAAATCCCAGGACCTAGCCACGCATTATGTTTGCAGTAAATACTATGAAGAAATGTAATAGAGTTTAAATATTAAAATTTAACCTTGACCTATTAAGATATGTTTAATTAATATTTTGTTCTTCACTAAAAGGTTTCCTATATAAAACTGCAGGGATAGCCCTATTTCTATTTATGGTAACTTTAGTTCTTTTATTAGAAAATGAATACATGTTTCATAAAAAATATGGAAAATCTTAAAAAGATAATAATAAATACTAATAATTCTACTACCCTGAGATGATTACTGTTAATGTTTTAGAATGTTTTGCCAGTCTTTTGTTTATCTGTATCTGGAATATAAGTGAATGTATATTGCTCATCTATGTAAGATAAAGATTCTTCACTCTTACTACATAATTTTTCTTTGAACTTCTATTAATTCTAACATAAATCATATAGTGTTCTTGTACATGGTAAGTCATATTTCTCTTGCTGTTTTTGAGATTTTCTCTTTGTTTTTTAGCAGTTTGTGATATGTCAAGGTGAGGAGTTCTTCATGCATTCCCCTCTTTCTCCTTAGCAGGATCGTTAGCGGCACACCCTACTCCATTCCCTTCTTATAAGTAATATGATGTTTAGTATATGCACCAGCTATATTCTCAGCATTTCTTACAAATAGGTGTGAATATGTGACTGGGTCTCACCAATGGAATGTGGGCCCCTTCCATGCATTGTCCATGCTCTTTCCCTTTTCCACAGAGTGAAGACAGGTGAAATGGGTGGAGGAGTCACAGGACGGAAGAAGTCCCGTTATCAGCACAGCACCAAATAAGTCTGCTGTGCGAGTGAAAAACAAATTAATTTTGTTTTTAAGCTTTATACATTTGTGGCTCTCTTTAATTCAACAGTTTTGAGGTAAACTGTTAAGCAAAAAAGGAGTAGCTGAGAAAGAGGAAAGGATAGTATAGGACATTCATAGGGGAAGACCATTCAGGGAAAGGAATGGTGAACACTGGTATGAATTGAGGGAGGAAGAAAAAAAGAGATTGAGTAAAGGATTCCAGTGCCCAGATAATAGTAAAAAAAAAATCTATATCATCTATATCTGTATCTATAGATAGATATATAGACAGAAGCACTAATGCTTGAGCTACATGTTAGGTACATTGAGTCTGATTGTGGTGGTCCTTGTCTATTATGTTAAGAACTGCAGTGTTTTAAACACTGGGTCAATGGTTCTTGTGATACACTAAACACCATGTACAGAAGATTGTAAAGATATAGTAAAGGCCGGGCAACTCTAACAAAGAGGCCAAAAAAAATGTGGTGATTAATGAACAAAGAAGTTTATTCTGTCTAAGGGAAATGTACAGTGGGCTCTACATAGTACCCCCCAAGAATCCTGGCTAGGAAAGCTGTTCTCCTTACTCTGAACCAGGCTTCTAAGGTGACCTCAGTTGGTTTTATTTCCAACTCAAGAACAGAGAAAACATTTTCCTTTTAGCCAATGACATGGATTTAGCATGGATCACTTGTTAGCATTCTATTGGTTAACGTCTAGTCACATAGCTACTCCTTGTTGCAGGGGAAGTTAAGAAATATAGTCTCTTGCTGAAAAGCCATGTGCCCAGGAAGAAGAAAAGCACAGATTTTGAGAGTGAGCAGAGTCTTGTCTTGTGTGTTTCTTAAAATGTGCTTCTTCAGAATTACAGAGATCATACCAGGGGATCTTTATTCTTCAGTTTGGAAGTTGATCCAAATGAAGAGCCTACAGAGACTTTTATACAAAGAAATGACCTGTTGAAACATGTCCCAAGAACAGTAGCAGAGTGATGAATGGAACACAAATTGGGAAAGTGGAGACATTTATATAAATGACCAAGAGCTACAGTGACTTCATGTGAAATTTGGGGCAATTCACTTAACTTCTCCAACTACAACAATAAATTGTGTATTCTCATTTATATAATGGCAATGTTGGGATAGATAATTGTGGTTGTTTACAATTAAAACCACCATATACTTTGGTTATGTTGGGGATGTGACAAATACAAATACATAGTCTACCATTATTCCCTTGAGTTGATAAAAAAGTTCTCAAACCTAATCATTTATCCAGCCAAAAATTTATCTCCAACCCGTTTTATTTACCTCAAAGCAACAGAACAGACTTTTACATACCAGACATTTCAATTCTGTGTGAGGGAAATCTCTCAGAGCAGCAATAGAACATGTAATATTCATATGGAGGGTAGGATATGGTAAAGCAGAGAACCCAAGAATCTGGCGTGTTCTCTCCCTGTGATGCCATGAAGAATCACAGAACAGCACAAAGGAGGGAAGAACTGACCCCACCTGGAGAGGCAGACCACCTCACATACACAGTCTATGGGAACTGTGGTCAATAGAAGATCAGAATGATTTATAATTTTTCTCTAAAGGTCTCATCTCCACAGATGCCAGGATCCTTCTATTTTTATTCCTATTTCAAAAATCAAATTTGTATCTACTGCCTGGTTATAAATCTTTCATTTCCTTTCACTGTCCAGTACATAACATGGAAATTTCATCACTGACTCAATTAAAAGGGATCTTTAGTAGAAAGAGAAACATCACAGAAATAAACGAAAAGGGGAAATGTATCCACTCATAAGACTTAATGACAGCTCAGAACAAAAACTTAGTTTGATAAATGTTCTCACCAGAAAGAAACCTCAGAGGACTTAGTCTTACTGAGAGGAAGGAAGGTCATTTGCGGAACATGAGAGGATTGTCTCACCGAGACCAGATTTGTAAATGTCTAAACTGTCTAGCACATGGACTTTGGAACTTTCCAGAGCTGCCAGCTTTTTGTGCAGAAAAACTTGGAGGTTAAAGGCAAAGAACACTCACCTGGCCTTCCCAAACTGTTCATCTTTATACTGTTTCCTCTTTATTCTAATACACAGCATTACTCAGGATAAACTGTATCTGAACAAGACAACGTTCCTGGATCAGAGACAAATACGTGGAGACTCTATCATAGATCCCCAGATTCTATAGGGTTTTTCCTATTCTTAAACCTGGGCATTAACCTCAGCTCAGTCAGGACCCCAAATACGTCCTCAGGCTCCACAGGTGTTCCAGGAACACACTTCCTGGCCCGGTCCTGACCTCCACCTGCCAGGTATTTCTGTCATACACGAAATTACAATTTCTAAGAACTCTTAGCCCAGGATCATTGAAAGGATTTAAATCCCAGAGATGAAGAATTGTTTTCCCAGATCATGTCGTAAGGAACATATTTTCAAGTACTTCACATTTTAATGGATCTCCCCCCTTCTCCTGAGGGACAGGGTGATGAAGTCGCAGTTTCAAAGAAACAACGGGGGTAATGAATGTCTCAGAGGGGATTGGCCAAGCCTTTCAAAAAACCAAACACTGAGGAAAATCAGATAGCTTCACTTCTGCGAAAGCCTCAGAAACCCCCTCAAACACTAGCTTATTTAGACACGGGGAGGACGAGGGAAGAGTCACACACAAACACTCCAAACAGGTGTGCTCGGGCATTGCAATCATGTCTGTAGACTAAGGGAGCGGCCCGTTTCCTCAGACCCTTCAGCTTTAGAACCAACTTTCTGTAGAGAAAAAGCCACCTAAGTTGGAGCAGGAAGAAAAAGCAACTGTTCCTGAATAGAAAATCCATATCTTTCCCTAGAAGCTCCAGAATTCCCTGTCTCCCTGTACTTACTCCTGTCAGGACTGCGTGTCCCATGAGCTGTGGGTTATCGCCCCAGTCACAGGCATCAGGGGAGGGAATTGTTTGTTTTCTGAGGTAATTATAATGTTGTCTTCTGAACTAAACAGAGTATTAGGCAGAGGCGTTGACTATATGTTCCCTTGCTCCTTGGCAGCAACTCTGGAAACGCTGGGGAGAGAGTCAACGGTCAGGCCACAGCACTACCTGCTACTCGAATGCAGCCTTGCTCACAAATGGAATTTTCTCTGAAGTATCACCTCCTATGTTTTAACTTATTACACAAAAATAGTGCCCAGTGCTGGCTTGGACAAGAAATATGGGGCCTTAATTACTGCCCTCTGGGGGCTTTTCACCCCCTGAAGAAATAGAACCGTAGGCTGAAAAGGCAAGGGTCAATATGGGCTGGGGAAATTGGGGGATTCTTCATAGAACATGAGAAGAAAAATAGCTATTAAACAAATGGAACTAACAGGCGATGATCTCCTGAGAGTTAGAGCGGCTCCCCGGTTACAGGTGATGGAAACAGAGATAAGATACCTGCACGCCTTTATTGGCTTTATTTTGAGAACACTCTCAGGAACTGAAGATTTCTTAACCTAGAGTTTTAGAAGATGTATTGAGATAATAACCTATGTTTAGAAGCTGAAATAAAAAACAATTACTAATAGTATCTTACTTATAATAATCAGTAGAAAAACTGTTATCTACTATGTTTTGTTTTGTTTCATTTTAAATGTTTTCAACAGAAAGGCCACCACTGCTGATGGACAGGTGTTTTAGGCCTGAAGATACTCAGTGACTCCAGCACCCTTTTCTTCTCTGAAAAGGCCTTTCCTCCTGATGTGGACTCTTCGATATCTTTGTTCTTTTTCAAATAAAATCTGTTTGTGTCCCCTCCTATAGACAAATTTTGGGGAAAAAAACCCACCATTTTATAATCATGAGTGAGATGTTTAAAAAACAAATATTTGCCTTTCTTTTTTTAAAAAAGATTTTATTTATTTATTTGACACACACAGAGAGAGAGAGCACGAGTAGGTAGAGCAGCAGGCAGAGGGAGAGGGAGAAGCAGGCTCCCTGCTGAGCCTGGAGGCCAATGCAAGACTTGATCCCAGGACCCTAGGATTGTGACCTGAGCCGAAGACAGCCACCTAACCGACTGAGCCACCCAGGTATCCAATATTTGCCTTTCTATTTAAAAATAATGTTTGGGGGCGCCTGGGTGGCTCAGTTGGTTAAGCGACTGCCTTCGGCTCAGGTCATGGTCCCGGAGACCCGGGATTGAGTCCCACATCGGGCTCCCTGCTCGGCGGGAGGCCTGCTTCTCCCTCTCTCACTCCCCCTGCTTGTGTTCCCTCTCTGGCTGTGTTTCTCTCTGTCAATAAATAAAATCTTAAAAAAAAAAAAGTTAAAAAAAAAAATAAATAAAAAAATAAAAATAATGTTTGAGGGGCACCTGAGTGGCTCTGCGGGTTGGGTGTCTGACTCTTGATTTTTTTTTTTTAAGATTTTATTTATTTGACAGAGAAAGAGATCACAAATAGGCGGGGGAAGGGGGGGCAGGCTCCCCGCTGAGCAGAGAGCCAAATGAGAGCCCGACACAGGACTCGATCTCAGGACCCTGAGATCATGACCTGAGCCGAAGGCAGAGGCCTAACCCTCTGAGCCACCCAGGTGCCCCCTGACTCTTGATTTTGACTCAGGTGATGATCTCAGGGTTATGAGATTGAGCTCAGCTGGGAGCCAGCTTAAGATTTTCTCTCGCCTTTCCCTCGGCCTCTCCCCACCTCTCTCCTTCTCTAAAAATAAATCAATAAATAAATAAAATACAATGTTTGAAACTTTAAGACTAATACAATGATCTATTAAGATACTAAAGGGGAAAAATGTGGGGTTGTTGACATTTAAATGTATATGAAGATTTTATAGAAAGACAATAATAATAGTTCAATAGAACCTCTTTTTAATTTGATATTTAGGATTATATTTTCAGAAGAATGGTAACTGAAGAGTGAACAACTTTCTGGAAGTGTTATCCCAGCACATCTAAGCAAAAGAGATTACTCCTTTGGGCTTTGGAAATGAGCCGTGATAAACTCTTTGTTTATATACACACAAGGGAAGTAACCACCTTTGCTCAAGAAGAAAACTCTTAGGCTAGCTTAAATCTCAACTTAAGTCCCAGAGGTTGAGTGACAATGTCTATCTGTTAATAAATACATCAGGCATCTCACCACTCAGGGAGCATTTTGGAAGAGCAATAGTTTCCTGGGAAGGATATTAAGACTAGAACATTGGTGCAGCACATGTGAAGATATATAGGTTTAAATAACCAAGATTTAGGGAAAATAAATGGAAAGCTATTGTGATTGTGGTGTGCTTCTGGAAAGGTGAGGAAGACGATGGTTTCCCTCCTTGGAATTAATATCAAAACAGTGGGATCTCATCTTGCACAATTGTTAAACCCTCCTGACCCAGCAGCCTGTGGAGAACAGAAAAAGAACAGAAAGAGGATTGTCATGTACGCACTGCGTTTTCTGCTGAAGATAAGCCGAGAGCTTCTCTTTGCCCTGGATAGGCAACTGAGCTGCATGACCTCCTACCAATCAATTCCTCCCCGTTCTCACTGTCTTGCATGCTCTCTCTCTCTCTGAACAGCAGGAGGTGGAAGATGGTACTACACTTCCCACAAGGACGGACAGGTAGAATCTGGGCTAGGTTCCACCAGGCTAGGCTCTCCCATTTATGGGCGATTCCATTTTGTAGGGGCCTTTTCACTTGCCCTGAAAATTGCTAGCCTTGGTTTTTGTAGCAGGGTGACCTTTAGCAGTGGTTTCCTGGGGTTTTTGAAACTTCATGTTGAAGATTTTGTAAGCACACAATTTCCTGTAGTAAAACCACTTCCTGCTTTAAATACCTAGAGGGCTTTCTGTTTAATGTCTAATTTTAGAGCCCTGGGTCTCCTTATACTCATTTAACCCTGAGAAGGATTACATTTTGGGGAGCAGAGCAATAGGGCCTTGGAGTTGTATTCTCTCAATCCAAAGGAGTGAAACATGAAGAATGAAACATCTGCAAGAAATTTGTTGGGCAGATAGACAGAAAAAAAGAGAAAGTGAAAGAAATTACACTCAGTGGGAAATAATCAGAAATTGAGGAATCAGAAATAGGAAAGACATACATAAGTTCAGAAATGAAGGCAAGAAAAACTTTTTTAAAGAATCAGTAAAAGTTCATAAATAATAGATAAAAAGAGAATAAAATGGAAAATGGAGAAAAAGAATGTGCCCCCCAGAAACTGTAGGAGCATTTGTGAAAAAAAAAAAAACATACCATGGGACTCCCCCTCCAAAGAAACAGATGCAGACCCAAAAACAAATCAAGAAACTTCTTAATAGATATCCATACAGTTTTATCAACATCAATTGAATTTGTATTTAACAGTTATTTCTCAAAAGTTATTGTATTAAACAATGAAGGAATTTTTCCAGACAATTTTAACTTCCTATTAGTGTAGAAATCCCTCAGAGAACTGTCTGACAATGCCAGACTTTTCTTAAGCATTACTACTGACAGGAATTTCTGTCAACTCAGAACAGCTTATCCTGTGTCTCCAACTTGGATATCACTCCCCTCCTTTTCCCTCCACTCTCTTTTTCCTCTCTTCTCCCTACTCCTCCCTTCCTCTCTCCTTCCTCCACATCCTTCTCCCTCCTCTTTCTCCTTCTCTTTCTCTCTCTCCCTCCACCATTTCTTATACACCTCTCCAACTAGAGGGTTCCACATGGATGCTTTAATGACCCATCCTGACAAAGATGGTTAAAGGAGGAGAACAGAGAGGTAAGTAGGTAAGAATGAGGGAATTATGTGGAGGAACTTAGATGAAAATAGTATCACTTGATAATAAAGCATTTGGGGCGGCCATGAAACTTTGGGTAGAAAGAGAAAATCTATACCAATTCCTTCCTTATGCATCTGTCTTCATGAATCTATATTCTACTGCAAGATATGAAAGGAACATAGCACTTATATAAGAAAACAATCTGGACAGAACATGTTAAGAGTGTTCAGATGAATTAACCATGTGATAACCTTGAGTAGAGACAGGAAGGTTTCAGCCATGGTCCTGGATTAAATGTTTGCTTAGTCTAATAGAGACCATGAGCTTTTCTTCCCCTGAAAGAATGATTCTACATGTTGCTTTCGAAGAATAATACAGCTAAGTCATTCATCGAGGATTTCACCTGGAAGTGGGAAATTTGTTTGGGATTTGGACTGACTATGAGCAACTGAGTGTTAGAAGCTATAAGTTTAACAAAAATTTCCTGGCAATGTAGAACTTTTCTGAGAGTCTCAAAATATTTATTATCTTTTTTTTTCAGTAGAAACATACATAATGAGTGTCTAAGATGCCCTCTCATGTCTGGGATCTGATGTCACAGGTGATTTCTTAGAGGCTCAGCCACTCTCAGACTGATGGCCCAGGGGTGCATCTCTCAACCTCAGAACCCCTGGGCTCTCTTGCTACCCTCACAAGTAGTGAGGGATCTCTTCCCATCCCATCTTCCTTCCTTCCCAGAACTTCTCTCCTTGGTGACTCCAGAGGACAGCCTGGAACAAGAGGAAAATTGTTTGATCATACCTGTGACCCAGCATATTGTAACTCCCATTTTGGACAGCGGAACAATGAAAGAGATGCAGATTATAAAATTTCTTGTACATCATTAAACACTCAGAAAAGTTCTGTCAGGACAGAACTTTCTTGAGTTCTTGACCCATTGTCTGGAAAATACTTGTCACAAGAGATTACTGTTTCTTAAGTATATGAGAAATGTTTTCAGCTTGAAAGATTTGTTCCTCAGTGACTAACTTTTTCTTGTGCTTTGGCCTGATTCTCAAAATATCTGTGCAGAAATCCCACCAAACAATAAATTTACATAATGTTACCATTATATAATAGTTATATCACTATATAATAACTGTTATAATAATTATATAGGATATGTTACGTGAGCTTATACAAGTCAACCCTCACCAAATAGCCCACAACTTTCTCCTTACATAGCAAAGAGAAAACAAAAGTTTAACATGTAACATTCATATTGAGGGAATGATATGGTGGACACGAAGAACTCAATGATATCCAAGTTGAAGAACCAAAAAACAAGAATCTGGTGTATTATCTCTGTAATTTCGCAAAGGAGTCACAGAATAGCACAAAGGAGGGAAGAGCTAACCTTGTCTGGAGAGACAAGCACACAATTTGCAGGGAGTATGGTCACCTGGTGGTCAGAATGTTCCCCAGAACAATGGACTTTCAGTCTCCTCAGACTGTTTGTAAGATTCTATCCCCCAAAGTCCTTCTGCACTTATTCCTATCACAAAAGCAACTTTATAACAAGTTCCTGGAGAAGAATCACCTAATTTTTTCATGGGCATGAAAAAATGGTAGGTTTGTCACTGAGTCACTTGAGAGAGAAACCAGATAAGAGGAGAAACATCATAAGCATAGATGAGAAAAGAAAAATTTTGCCACCTACAGGAGACCTTAGATTACGAAGTTAATGAGGGCTCAGAACGAAACTGCCACACTTGAAAAATGTTCTCCCTGGAGAGAACACAGAATTCTTAATCTAAACAGAACGTGAGGGGGCTGCCTCACTGAGACTAGGTTTGAGTGTGCCATTCTCGGCCCTCTAGCACATGGATCATGGAAGTAACTAGAACTGCCCAGCTTATGGACATAATAAGCCCAGAGGTGAAAGGCAAAGAATACTCACCTAGCCTTCCCAGATGGTCCATCTTTATCTCATTTTCTTTACCCTTACGCATAGCATTATGCAGAGAATACCTGCATCTAAGCAAGACTAAGACAAAGCATGATAAGTCAGAAAGCATTATCTGAAAATTCCTTTTCATATCCCCAGATTCCCCAGGGCTTCCTATATCCTTGTACCTAAGCCTTATGTCAACTCAGAAGATACTGCCCTGTGCCCTGCAGAGGTACCACAAACGGGCTGCCTATTCCAGTCCTGACTTGTCCCTTGGGTACTTCCATCATACATAAGATTAGTATTTCTAAAACCTTTAGTCCTGGGTCATTAAGACCTTGAAGTTCTGAGAAGAGCAGACATTGTTTCCACATTCCCCACCTTAAATGTATGCCTTCTCCTCCCTCCATACACATACTTTCCTATACATCTCATTTCCCTGTGCGCTAAGGCCCCCCCATGGTACTTACATTTCTTTATATGTTGGTCTATCTCAAGTAAAAATGGAGAGAACATGACAAAGAGAAAAAATACAAAAAGCATAGCAAATAGGGCATAGAGCCAAGGAACACCATTTGGGAATAAACTGGTCCCTGGTTCAACCTCCGCCATTGAGAGCTGAGAGTGTATGTGGAATTCCCTGCCCCAGCCCTCTCACCTCCCAGGTGATCAGGGTGATGAGGTCACAGCTTAGGGCACAATAGGAGAGATGAGGATCTGGATGGGGATTGGTCAACCCTCATTCTGTACATACTGTATAGAAACAAAGCCTCTCGAGGAATTTCACTTCTACTGACGCTCTGTTGAACCAATACCAATAGACCAGCCAGCCAGACCAAGGGGAAGGTAGATTGCTACACTGATACTCAGAATGTGTGGTTCACTATATGAGAACCATATTCATTCACAAAATGAAGGAACTCCTTCCCTAGACTTCACAGTCCTTGAGTTAGTCTTTGTCAGCAGAATGATGTCTAAGTTGAAAGTCCACATTTTCCTGCAGAGAGATTTTAGATCCTTCCCTAGAAATTCTGAAATACTCTACCTTTGTGTGCTCATCATGACAGGACCCTGTGCCACATGGAACATGGGAACCTCTCTCGGGTTGTATCGAAGAGGAAGGAGGAGTTCATCTTCTAAGATCGGTTTATGTTCTTTTAAATTAAACAATATCAGGCAGCAGTGTTTCTGTGACTATCACTGTTCTTTCAATATCTGTTAATTCCTAAGCTACTACACATACACATAGAACATGTTTCAAAGAACTTATATCAATCAATTCTCCCCCATTCAAAAGAGCTCCTAAAAGCAGAAGTTGTCTCATGCTTCAAGTCACTCTCCCAAGAGAGTCCCAGCCCCCTACCCAGGCAACACCCCATCCTGGCATCACTCCCCCTGCAAACAAGGCTCTCAGATCCTGGTCTGAACTTCACCTTCTCCTTCTCTAATGTGGCCAGTGCACACCCACTGATAAGATGCTGGTGTGTCTCCACATTCTTTCCCAGCTCTCAAGACTTGTTATGGACCATCTCCAGGAACCTTCACGCCTAACCTCTATCCACCATCAGTATGTGCTTCCTCTCAAGGTCCACAAACTCCCTCTTGCTCACCCAGAACAACAAAGAGAAGTCACTGACACAATGACCCTGCCTAAGAACACAAACAGTGACCAGTGCCAGCTTGGACAAGAAATATGAGGCCTTAATACTGCCCTCTGGGGGCTTCTCACCCAGCTGAGGAAATAAAACCTCAGGCTGAAAAGGCAAGGGTCATTAGGGGCTGAGAAAATGGGATTCTTTATAGCCCATGAGAGAAGAAAAATAGCTATTAAACAAATGGAACTAAGAGGAGATGATCTCCTGTGAGTCAAAATGACTTCCTGGTTTCAAGGAACATAAACAGGGAATGAAAATAACCTGTGGGCCTTTAACTGGCTTCATTTCTGGTTGAGTCTCAGAAACTAAAATTCTTCAACCGAAGCTTTTTAAAAACTTGTCAGGATAAAAATTAATGTCTAGAAACAGAAACAAAAAAAAGTGTTGGTACTATTTTACTGTTAACCACACTAATATCCACATGATTATGGGGTTTTTGGTGTGTTGGTGCTGTCACACAGAAAGGCTCGTGAGCCTGGTGATAGCTTTTCTGGTCAGAGACGATTCCATGCTCAGTAAGTACAGGCTTTGTTGCTTATAACTCAGGGTGCTCGGCGAACTTAATAAGGGCTTCTGTGTGCATAATAACATTCTATAGGCCAATGGAAGGAACAAAAACACAGCAAAATGATCATACCAGTGGGATAATAAAATAAAGTGTTCCCCCCTTGCCCCGAGGAGAGGGAGGTTGGCAGATTTGGAAACATCACCTGGTTGTACAAACCATGCATGTTGCCTGGGGCGGCAGAACTGCCAGGTGTGAGGAGATGGACGGGGCTGGGATAGGCCGGACCAGGACCCTCCTACTCCCCTCTTTCAGTGGTGTTTGTTCCATTCCAAGTATAGCGCATTTTTTTAAAAGATTTTATTTATTTGACAGAAAGAGAGATCACAAATAGGCAGAGAGGCAGGCAGAGAAAGAAGAGAAAGCAGGCTCCCTACCAAGCAGAGAGCCCGATGTGGGACTCAATTTCAGGACTCTGAGATCATGGCCTGAGTCGAAAGCAGAGGCTTTAACCCTCTGAGCCACCCAGGCACCCCCCCAAGTATAGCACATTTTAACAGATAGAGCTTGCAGCAGGATAATGGCATCCCAGCAGACTGAGTAGTTCCCCTTCACCGGGGGTACAAAATAACTCACCCACCCTGGTGGGACATCCCAAGTGCAAGTGCCAGTAAATAAGTCCTTTCCCGGGTGTGTTGGAGCATGGCATTCTCGATGAGGCAGGGCAGTCACAGTCTCTCTCTTGTGAATTCCATCCCTTCACAATATTCGGTGCCTCAGCCGGGGTCCCCAGCCAGGCATGTGGCACAATAAGCCCCACAGGTTGGTCATTTAAATGTACTAACGCCTGGGACAGTACTTCAGTCCACCCAGGCAATGTGGTTTTACCTGTTAACAATTTGCTGCCTTAATAAGCCACTTTTCCTTTCTAGCAATTCTGTTGCTTGTGGGTTATAGGGAATGGGAAACCTCCATTCAATTCCTGACTATTGAAATGTGACCCCCAATCACTGTCTCTTCGATGAGGGTATCCACGCGTGGTACTCAGTTTTTCTAACCCCCTGATGATGGCAGCTTGGTGCACACAGCAGCAGGGAAAGTCTGGGTTCGATCAGACAATGTTCACACAACCAAAGCATGTTTAGAACCCTCATTCAGTGGGAGGAGGCCAACATAATCAATTTACCAGTCTTTCACCAGCTGGGAACTCTTCTCCTTTTGTAAAATTTTTACTGGAAAAGGTATTTGGTTTGATTTCAATCATCTTAAATTTACTAACACTTCTTTGTGATGTATGAGCTACTCTGAAAAGTGTTCCTTGTACTCGCGAGAAGAATGTATCTATGCTGTCATTGGATGGAATGTTCTGCATATATTTTTAGGCCCGTTTTGTCTAAAGAACAGTTCAAATCCATTGTTTCCTTATTGATTTTCTGTCTGGATTAGCTATCCATTGTTCAAATCCCTGCTATGATTGTATCGTTGTCCCTTCAGATCTGTATGTGCTTAAATATTTAGGTGCTCTGATGTTGGGTGCATATATATTTCTAATTGTTACAAGCTCTTGATGAATTGACCCCTTATCATTTATGATGACCTTCTCTGTTCCTTATTACAGTTTTTGCTAATAGTCTATTTTGTCTGATATAAGCGTAGCTACCTTGTTTTCTTTAGGTTTCCATGTGCATGGGATATCTTTTTCCCTCCCCTCACTTTCAGCCTATATACATTCTCAAAAGTGAAGTGAGTTTCTTGTAGGCAGTATATAGTTGGGCCTTGTTTTTAATCCATCCAGCCACTCTGCTTAGCTGAGTCTGCTGTTGAAACTTTCTATTGAATTCTTCAGTTTAGTCATTGTGTTCTGTAATTTTACAATTTGTTTTTTCAATGGTTTCTATTTTTTCCTTTTTTATTGTTTATTAATTTTATCTTTCCATAATCCAGCCACCCTCTCCCTCCCACCCCCCTCAGCCCCAGAAACCCTCAGTTTGTTTCCTGAGATTAAGAGTCTCTTATGGTTTGTCTCCCTCCCTGGTCCCATCTTGTTTCTTTTCTTCCCTCCCTACCCCCATGACCCCTTGCCCTGCCTCTCAAATTTCTCATATCAGAGAGATCATATGATAATTGTCTGTCTCTGATTAACTTATTTTGCTCAGCACAATATCCTCCAGTTCCATTCATGTCATTGCAAATGGAAGGATTTCATTCTTTTTGATGGCTGCATCGCATTCCATTATATATGTATCTATTGTATGTATATATCATATACATACAATATATGTATGTATGTATGTGTATATATCATATACATACAATATATGTATGTATGTATGTGTATATATCATATACATACATATACAATATATATATATATATACCACATCTTCTTTATCCAGTCATCTGTTGATGGACATCTAGGTTCTTTCCACAGTTTGGCTATTGTGAACATTGCTGCTACAAACATTCAGGTGCACATGCCCCTTCGGATCACTACATTTGTATCTTTAGGGTAAATACCCAGTAGTGTGATTGCTCGGCCGTAGGGTAGCACTATTTTTAACTTTTTGAGGAATCTCCATACTGTTTTCCAAAGTGGCTGCACCAGTCTGCATTTCCACCAACAGTGGAGGAGGGTTCCTCTTTCTCCGCATCCTCGTCAACATCTGTCATTTCCTGACTTGTTAATTTTAGCCATTCTGACTAGTGTGAGGTGGTATCTCACTGTGGTTGTGATTTGTATTTCCCTGATGCTGAGGGATGTTGAGCACTTTCTCATCTGTCTGTTGGCCATTTGGATGTCTGCTTCGGAGAAATGTCTGTTCATGTCTTCTGCTCATTTCTTCTTTGTATTATTTGTTCTTTAGGTGTCGAGTTTGGTAAGTTTTTTATAGATTTTTGGATACTAGCCCTTTATCTGATATGTCATTTGCAAATATCTTCTCCCTTCTGTCGGTTGTCTTTTGGTTTTGTTGATTCTTTCATTTGCTATGCAAAAGCTTCCAATCTTGATGAAGTCCCAATAGTTCATTTCTTTTCCTTTCTTCCCTTGCCTTTGGCAATTTTTCTAGGAAAATGTTGCTGCAGCTGAGGTCAAAGAGGTTGCTTCCTGTGTTCTCCTCAAAGATTTTGATGGATTCCTGCCTCACATTGAGGTCTTTCATCCATTTTGAATCCATTTTTGTAAGTGTAAGAAAATGACCCAGTTTCATTCTTCTGCATGTGGTTGTCCAATTTTCCCAACACCATTTGTTGAAAAGACTGTCCTTTTACCATTGGGCATTCTTTCCTGCTTTGTCAAAGATGAGTTGACATAGAGTTGAGGGTCCATTTCTGGGCTCTCTACTAAGTTCTATTGATCTATGTGTCTGTTTTTATGCCAGTACCATGCTGTCTTGATGATTACAGCTTTGTAATAGAGCTTAAAGTCTGGAATTGTGATGCTGTCAACTTTGTTTTGTTTTTTCAACATTCCTCTGGCTATTTGGGGTCTTTTCTGGTTCCATATAAATTTCAGGATTATTTGTTCCATTTCTTTGGAAAAAAAATTGATGGCATTTTGATAGGGATTGCATTAAATATGTAGATTGCTTTAGGTAGCATAGACATTTTCACAATATTTGTTTTTCCAATCCATGAGCATGGAATGTTTTTCCATTTCTTTGTGTCTTTCTCAATTTCTTTCATGAGTACTTTATGGTTTTCTGAGTACAGATTCTTTGCCCCTTTGTTTAGGTTTATTCCTAGGTATCCTATGGTTTTGGGTATAATTGTAAATGGGATCTATGCCTTAATTTCTTTTTCTTCTGTCTTGCTTGTGTATAGAAATGCAACTGATTTCTGTGCACTGATTTTATATCCTGACATTTTATTGAATTCTTGTATGAGTTCTAGCAGTTTTGGAGTGGAGTCTTTTGGGTTCTGTACATAAAGAATTATATCATCTGCAAAGAGAGTTTGACTTCTTCTTTGCCAATTCAGATGCCTTTTATTTCTTTTTGTTGTCTGATTGCTGAGGCTAGAACTTCTAGTACTATGTTGAATAGCAGTGGTGATAGTGGACTGCCTTGCCATGTTCCTGGACCCTAAGAGAAAAAGCTCTCAGATTTTCCCCATTGAGAATGATATTTGCTGTGGGTTTTTCATAAATGGCTTTTATGATATTGAGGTATGTACCCTTTATCCCTACACTGTGAAGAGTTTTGATCAAGAAAGGATGCTGTACTTTGTCAAATGCATTTTCAGCATCTATTGAGAGGATCATATGGTCTTGTTCTCTCTTTTATTAATGTGCTGTATCACATTGATTGATTTGCGGATGTTGAACCAAACTTGCAGCCCAGGAGTAAATCCCACTTGGTCATGGTGAATAATCTTTCTAATGTACTGTTAGATCCTATTGACTAGTATTTTGGTGAGAATTTTTTCATCCATGTTCATGAGGGATATTGGTCTGTAATTCTCCTTTTTGATGGGATCTTTTTCTGGTTTTGGGATCAAGGTAATGCTGGCCTCATAAAATGAATTTGGAAGTTTTCCTTCCATTTCTATTTTTTGGAACAGTTTCTGGAGAATACGTATTAATTCTTCTTTAAATGTTTGGTAGATCTTACAATATCACAAGAAGAAGGGTGAATACAGGACAACCAGATATTTTGAGAGAGACCACATTCACATAACTTTTAACTGGTATATTGTTATATTTGTTCTATTTTATTATTAGTTGTTGTTAATCTCTTACTGTGACTAATTTAGAAGTTAAAATTTATTGCAGGTATATGGAAAGATAAGAAAAATCATGGTATATATAGGATTCAGTACTATCTGCAATTTCAGGCATCCACTGGGTGGTCTTGGAACATATCCCCCAAAAATAAAGGAGGACCACTGCATTACCATATTTTTATAGCAGCCCCTAGATCCTCTAGAAAGAAGTACAGCCCTGCCAATGTCTTGATTAACACCCACTGTGAACTTCTGACCTCCAGAACTATACGTGAATAAATTTGTATTGTTTTAAGCTAAAAAAAAAAATGTTTGGTAGAATTACCCTGGAAAGCCGTCTGGCCCAGGATTCTTGTTTGTAGGGACATTTTTGATGACTATTTCAATCTCCTTACTGGTTATGGATCAGTCCGGGTTTTCTATTTCTTCCTGGTTCAATTTTGGTAGTTTATATGTCTCTAGGAATGCATCCATTTCTTCCAGATTGTCAAATTTGCTGGTGTATAGTTGATCATAATACGTTCTTATAATTGTTTGTATTTCTTTGGTGTTGGTTGTGATCTTTCCTCTTTCATTCATGATTTTATTAATTTGGGTCCTTTCTCTTTTCTTTTTGATAAGTCTGGCCAGGAGTTTATCAATCTTGTTAATTCTTTCAAAGAACAAGCTCCTAGGGGCGCCTGGGTGGCTCAGTGGGTTAAAGCCTCTGCTTTCAGCTCAGGTCATGATCTCAGGGTCCTGGGATTGAGGCCTACATCGGGCTCTCTGCTCAGCAGGGAGCCTGCTTCCTCCTCTCTCTCTCCCTGCTTCTCTGCCTACTTGTGATCTCTCTGTCTCTGAATAATAAATAAATAAAATCTTTAAAAAAAAAGAACAAGCTTCTAGTTTCATTGATTTATTCTACTGTTCTTTTGGTTTCTAGTTCATTGATTTCTGCTCTGATTTTTATTATTTCTCTTCTCCTGCTGGGTTTAGGCTTCTTCCTTCAGCTCTTTAAGTGTAGAGTTAGGTTGTATAGTTGAGACCTTTCTTGTTTCTTAAGAAAGGCTTGTATTGCTATATACTTTCCTCTCAGAACCTTTTTTGCTGTGTCCCAAAGATTTTGAACAGTAATGCTTTCATTTTCATTTGTTTCCATGAATTTTTAAAATTCTTCCTTAATTTCCTGGTTGACCCATTCATCCTTTAGTAGGATACCCTTTAGCCTCCATGTAATTGAGTTATTTCCAGGTTTCCTCTAATGGTTAAGATCTAGTTTGACTGAGGGCTGATGGAGAGAGATAGGTTGAGGTTGGGCTAAATGGGTAACTGAAATTAAGGAGGGTACTTGTGATGGGAACTAGGTGTTATATGTAAGAAATATATTCATGTAAGACATGAATAACTAAATTCTACTCCTGAAACCAACATTACCTAATATGTTAACTAGAATTAAATAAATACTTGAAAGAAACAAAATTTAAGCATCAATTCAAATTCAAAATTTAAGTATATTATATGCAATCCCCATTATAACCTTATGTTATATGTGATCCCCATAATTGCAATGTCACATGTAATATGTTATATTGTGTGTAATATGTATATGTAATCCCCATTATAATCTTAAAGAAAATCTCACTTTTTTCATTTAAAAAAAAAAAAAAAGATCTAGTTTGAAAGCATTGTGGTCTGAAAATATACAGGGAATGATCCCAATATTTTGGTACCCATTGAGACCTGATTTGTGACCCAGGATGTAATCTATTCTGGGGAATATTCCATGTGCCCTAGTGAAGAATGTATATTCTGTTGCTTTGGGATGAAATTTTCTGAATATACCTGTGATGTCCATCTGATCCACTGTGATTTCCTTGTTTATCTTTTGCTTGAATGAACTGTCTGTTTCAGTGAAGGGGGTGTTAAAGTCCCCTATTATTATTGTCTTATTGTCAATGTGTTTCTTTGATTTAGTTATTAAGAGGTTTATATAATTAGCTGCTCCTATGTTAGGGGTATAGATATAAAATTGTTAGATATTCTTGTTGGACAGATCCTTTAAGTATGATGGAGTGTCTTTCCTCATCTCTTATTATAGTCTTTGGCTTAAAATCCAATTTGATATAAGGATTGTTACCCCAGCTTTCCTTTGATGTCCATTAGCATGAGATACCTCACTTTAAATATGGAGGTAACTTTGAGTCTAAAATGAGTTTCTTGCAGATAGCATATCGATGGGTCTTGTTTATTTTTTATCCATTTTGATACCCTGTGCCTTTTGATTGGGGCATTTAGCCCATTTACATTGAGGGTAACTATTCAAAGATATGAACTTAGTGCCATTGAATTGCTTGTAAGGACACTGTTATTGTATATTGTCTCTGTTCCTTTCTGGTCTGTTACCTTTAGGCTCTCTCTTTGCTTAGAGGACCCCTTTCAATATTTCCTATAGGGCTGGCTTGGTGTTTGCAAATTCTTTTAGTTTTTGTTTGTCCTCGAAGCTTTTTATATCTCCTTCTATTTTCAATGACAACATAGCTGGATATAGTATTCTTGGTGGCATATTTTTCTCATTTAGTGCTCTGAATATATCATGCCAGCCCTTTCTGGCCTGCCAGGTCTCTGTGGATAGGTCTGCTGACAATAAAATATTTCAATCAAATCTGTAGATAGGTCTGCTGACAATCAAATATTTCTGCCATTGTATGTTACAGACCTCCTCTCCCAAGCTGCTTTCAGGATTTTCTCTTTGTCACTGAGACTTGTAATTTTTACTATTAGATGGCGGGGTATGGACCTATTTTTATTAACTTGGAGGAGGGTTCTCTGTGCCTCCTGGATTTTGATGCTTATTCCCCTCACCAAATTAGGGAAGTTTTCTGCTATAATTTGCTCCAATATACCTTCTGCTCCCCTCTCTCTTCTTCTTCTGGGATCCCAATTATTCTAATATTGTAGAATATGGTATCACCTATCTCTTGAATTCTCCTTTCATGGTCCAGTAGTTGTTTGTCTCTTTCTCAATGTCTTTATTTTCCATCATTTGGTCTTCTAGATTACTAATTCTCTATTCTGCCTCATGTATTCTGCCTCATGTATTCTAGATCACTAATTCTCTCTTCTGCCTCCATTTTTTTATTGTACCTCATTAATAGCTTTTTTTATTTCAACTTGGTTAGATTTTAGTTCTTTTATTTCTCTGGAAAGGGATTTTATTTCTCCAGAAAGGAATTCCCTAATACCTTCCATATTTTTTGAGCCCAGCTACCACCTTTATAATCATCATTCTGAACTCTAGTTCTGACATATTACTGATGTCCCTATTGATTAGGTCCCTAACCATCAATACTGCCTCTTGTTCTTCTTTTTGAGGTGAGCTTTTCCACCTTCTCATTTTATCCAGATAAGAATAGATCAATGAGAGAACAAAAAACTACAAGGATAGTGATGATCCCAGAGAAATATACCCTAACCAAATCAGAGGAAACCTAAAACTGGGGAGAGAAGAAAGAGAAAAAGAGTCTATCTATATCTATATCTATATCTATATCTATATCTATATCTATATCTATATCTATATACCCGTCTCTCTATATATATGATTAGACTGGTAAATAGAACAGAGCCACACACTTGATTTTGGGTATATTTTGGTCTATTAGAAGAAACTGCCTCCCAAAATTTTAAAGAAAGAAAAACTTATATATGTACAAAAATAAGGGTATACATGATAGAATAGGGATAGAATATGACTGTAAAGATGAAAATTTAAAAAGATTCTAAAAAAGAAATTGATAAGATAAGAAGTTGTTTGAAGAAAAAAAAAAAAAAGAGGAAAGAATGTGATGAAGCCAGAGACTAGAACAAAGCCATGCACTAGATTTTGGGTATATTTTGATCTATTAGAAGAAACTGTATCCCAAAATTTTAAAGAAAGAAAAACCTGGGGTGCCTGGGTGGCTCAGTTGGTTAAGCAACTGCTTTCAGCTCAGGTCATGATCCCGGAGACCCGGGATTGAGTCCCACATCGGGCTCCCTGCTCGGTGGGAAGCCTGCTTCTCCCTCTCTCACTCCCTCTGCTTGTGTTCCCTCTCTGGCTGTGTTTCTCTCTGTCAAATAAATAAAATCTTTTAAAAAAATTAAAAAAAAAGAAAGAAAAACCTATATGTATACAAAAAATAAGCTTAAATATAATGAAGGGATAGAATATGACTAAAACAATGAAAATTAAAAATTATTTTGTTTTAAAAAAGATATTGATAAGAAAATAGTTTTAAAAACATTAAAATGGGAAAGAGAAAACATTTTAAAAATAGAATAAGAAAAATATAAAAATTAAAAAAAATTAACTTTGAAAACTAAAGAATCACAGGAAAAAGCCATGAATTTTATTTACTCTATTCCCCTAGCACTGAAGTTCTCATTGATTGGTGAACTTAGTCTTGGAAGGATGTTGATCTTTTGGAGGAGGAGCCTGTTGCAGTGATTCCCAAGTGTCTTTGCCCGAGAGGGAACTGTCCCGCCCTTGCCAGGGGCCAGGCTAAGCAATTTGCGCAGGTTCGCTCTCGGGAGCTTTTGTTCCCCGACTCTTTCTGTACAGCTTTGGAGGACAGGAATGAAGATGGCAGTCTCCCAGTCTCTGGCCCGAATGGGCCCAGAGTTTGGGGCCCCCCTCCTCAGTGCAGCCTTAGAGAAAAGCAGTTAATCACACCTGTCTCCCTGGTCTCTGGCCGCACTCTGAGGTCACCCGGCCTGAAACCGAGCGTTTCTATCTCTGGTGCTTGGCCCTGTTTGGAGTTTTCAAACCCAGCAGATTCCTGCAGCACGCTCCTGTGCCACCTCCCCCCGCCCCCAGAGAGGAAGGTGAGCCTCCCCGATCTGCCACTTGTGGAGTTCCTGCTCAAAGAGAAGTGGCCTGACTGTGCCTTGGATCCCAGTTTAAGGTAAACCCAAGGTGAGAGCCCCCTCCTAGGCTCCGTCCCTGCAGCCAGCTTCACTGCTCTGATACCTGGGGGCTCTGGCACACTCAGGCACTCTGGGTCCTTCTGTGACCCCACGGGTCCTGAGACCACACTGTCCCCATGAGGGCTCCACCGCCCACTTAGCATCTGGGGCAACATCCCTCAGTGGAGCAGAATTCTAAGTGTTCTGATTTTGTGCCCCACTGCTCTACTGCTGCCCAGAGCCGGCCCCTCCCCTCGTGGTCTGTCTTCCCAAATGTCACCTCCGATTCACTTCTCCATGCATCCTACCTTCCAGAAAGTGGTCACTTTTCTGTTCCTAGAATTGCTTCTCTTCTTCTCTTTGATCTCCTGTTGAGTCTGTGGTGTTCTGACTGGTTTGATAAGTATCTAGCCAAACTCTTGGGTCCTGATGATATCTAGGTCTCCTACTCCTCCACCATCTTGCTCCTCCCCTTCTTCTGTTTCTTTCTTGAACTTTGGTTCATGCATTGTTTTCCTAATTTAGTTTACTTGTTTATCTGTGTTTTCCTGTGGCTCATGAATTTCTTTAAGAAGCTTTCTCTGAATTATTTTAAGTAGGTTGAATTTAAATAAAAACTGGGAAAAAATTAATTAATTCTCTCAACTGTTTGTAAGACAGTTTATAGATCTCCATATCTTTAGTTGCAGTCATTGGAGCTTTATTTATACCCTATAATGCAGCAGTTTCTCCTGTGAGAATTCCTTAAAAAATAGTTTTCATCAACTTTGGGTAATGCTTGTGGATATGAATATCCTTATATAAGTGTTTTGGTAGGTAGAGGAACTCCTGTTGTTGCTTTCCCATTATCTCTCATATCAGCTCTATTTATAATTGTCAAACACTAAACATAATTCAAGGTACAAAACACAGTAGACTAAATAAACTGTGATATAGTCTTGTGTTAGAACATTAGGTAATAGTTTTTTTTTAAGTAGGCTCCACACCCAGCATGGAGCCCTACATGGGGCTTGAACTCACAACCCTGAGCTCAAGACCTGAGCTGAGATTGAGAATCAGATGCTTAACCAACTAAGCCACCCATGCATCCCTAGAATACTACAGAGCAATTTCAAAGAAATACTGCTACATGTAACACCATACCTGAATCTCACATGTGCACTATTTTATAAAAGAAGGGAAGCAAAACAAGAACTCTCACTGTTCAAAGAGGTCAAAACCAGGCAAAACTAATCTATGATAAAAGGTCAATATAGTGATAGGCAGGGGAGATAAGCATGAGATAAACTTTTGTGGCACAGAAAATATTCTTTTTTTAATTTTTTTAAAGTTTTTTTCAAAGATTTTTATTTATTTATTTGACAGAGAGAGATATCAGAAAACATTCTTTATCTGGCATACATATATGTGTATATAGGTAGGTAACAATTCTTGAGTTGTATACTTAATATTTGTATATAAATTTATCACTCTATAAAAAAGTAAAAATTAACTAGTAATAACTAGTTTAAAAAAGTGAAATTAACTAACAAAATATACTAGGCTTTTTAAATGAGCTGGGACCTTTCCCCCCTCTATTTTCTGCTGCTTCTAATTTTTGGTATAAAATAGAAATTATTACTTAAAAGCTTAATGAATCTTACCAATAAAACTATCTAAGCCTTTATTGTTACATTCAATTTCATTGTTTCTTCTTACATTAATAGCAGCTTTGTTTGTATATTTCATAAAATTGTGGCTTATATAGCAGATTTCTTTCTCACTTAGGAGTGATACTTCTGCTCCACATACAATCTCAAATTCAATTTTCTTGCTTCTTTTAAGATACAACTTTGTCTGGGGGCACCTGACTGGCTTAGTCTGAGACTATGTGGCTCTTGATCTCCAGGTTGTGAGTTGGAGCCCCATATGAGGTGTAGATATTACTTAAATAAATAAAACTTCAAAAAAGAGATATTATTTTGTCTTATAAGTAATGTTGCTGTTGAGGGAGTGGTCTCCTTCTAATGTGGTTAGTTCTTTGGATGCTTATTTCCCTTTTATCTATTATTTCTTCTGAGTTGATTTTGGGAACTGGAAGCTCCTGTTTGTTTTATCATTTGGGTAGTAATAGGATCCATGGCACATAAAACAAATCATCCCACTGAAGAAGAAATATTTTGAGAAGATAATACAAATATTTGTCATTTTTGAGCCAAACTACACAAAATATGGTTAATTAATAAATCAAGTTAGGGGTACCTGGGTGGCTGAGTCAACTAAGCATCTGAGTTGTGAGGTTGAGTCCTGGACAGGCTCCATACTGGGTGTGCAGCCTGCTTAAGAGTCTCTCTCACTCACCCACCCCAGCTGCCCCTCCCCCACTGCCACTCACACACATTCCCTCTCTCTCAAAAAAAAAAAAATGAGGTCAAATTTGGCAATTATTTACATCTTTCACCAGGCAATCTCCCCTCCTCACTGCACCCCATTAACACTGAATTTCAGCAAATGCTGATTACATAAGTTTTGATAATAATGTTTTGGAGGAGGAAGAAGCAGCAAAATGTCCTCAGTTGGTGAAATGGGACAGAGAGTGTGGGAATTCACAGTGCCTGGTTAGAGAAGATTTACTAAACATATGCCTCCCTAGATGAGACTAGTTGAAAAGCAAAGGAGTGTCCAGGAAACTGGGCCCTTTTAACGCTTCTGGGGTGAAAACAGCTAGATCCTCATTGAGGCTCAGTGTGCTCATCCAGGGAGTAGATGCTTGACGTAAGGGACACGTTATCTTTAAAGGTCACACACTCCACGTGCTCCCTGTCTGCACACTCGTCATGGGCATGGCTTGTTCTATTCACACCATACTCCCCATACCACTGTCCAGATTATTGCAGCTTCACATCCCTTCTTGTTTTCCTTATTCCCTTGTTTTATTAATAACATTCACAGTAAAGGTAGAGGCAGAGTGTGGCTTGGGACCCTTTGCCACTAGAACGTCTGGTCCCCAGGTCCTCTCCCACTTAGGTGTCTGGAGTAATCTTTTCCTTCGCCACCTCAGGGTTTGCTGGCCAAACCTGACAAGAGAGACAAGGCATAGGGAAGAAAGGGAAGAAATGGAGAATTCAGCAAAATGACACTGAGGAAGTAGTAGCTAGAAGAATGATTAGCTCAAACACGTTTGGGAACCATTAGAGATAGTATGCAGAGCTAATGATTCAAATCACTTCATTTCTTATTTTCCAAATACCTGGAGAACCTGGGTGTGTTATATGTATATTGTCCATCTGTCCCCAGCAGATGTGTGGGCTCTAATAATTTCCTTAGGAACCTCAGGAGATTGAGCACGTCTGATCCTACTCTATATATTACATGTGATCCTAATGACTTTAACAAAGCCAGTCAGAAATAAAAAACTTCATTTTTTTTTTCCATAACCCAGCCACCCTATCCCTCCTCCCCAACCCCCAGCAACCCTCAGTTTGTTTCCTGACTCTTATGGTTTGCCTCCCTGCCTGGTCCCATCTTGTTTCATTTTTTTCCTCCCTACCCCCCACGACTGTCCACCCTGCCTCTCAAATTCCTTATATCAGAGAGATCATATGATAATCACCTTTCTCTGACTTATTTAGCTCAGCATAATACCCTCCAATTCCATCCACGTTGTTGTAAATGGCAGGATATCATTCTTTTTGGTGGCTGCTTAGTATTCCATTGCATATATATATACCACATGAAGAACTTCATTGTTTTCCGCTTAGATGGATAGGCCCACATTCAGATGGAATTTGGGGGTGAAAGTAAGCACTTTTTCCTGCTAAGGGTTTATCATTTGACTTTCCAGTACTCCTAGCTTGACTCTAGGGGTTGTTTCATTTCCTGAAAACAAGTAGTTCAAAGATAGTGACAGGTGTGCAGACAGGTGTAGAGAATAGACTACCTACCACAATTATTTTCCAAGATGTCATGTGCTTGTTCTCACTTCCCCAAGCTATCAAAAAAGATCAGATATTACATATTTTGTGGTAAATATTGGGAATGCCAGAAGCTGGATTAGGGTCAGGTTTCATGATGGTTGATTCAAAGTTGGGCCACTCTTATCTCCTCACCATGTTACAGCCACAGTAAATGTGGATAGTCTTCTCAATTCATATCCTAGAAGATAGCCCACCTGTGGGGTAACTTGAACCAATTTACGTTTCCAAAGATCACTGTACTTGAGGACACAGAAATAATATCTGTTTTAATTAAACATGTGTGTGCTATACCCAGTAACTCAACTAAGAAAAGGCATACTGGGTTTGGAAGCAAGTTGAAGGTTAAGTATCTTCACAGTCAAAGCCACAAAGTTAACATAAAAACATTTGGCTTCCAAGTGACTTGTGTACCTTACTATTCCAATTATGCCTCTGAGAAGTTTTTAGATTTATTTATTTTTACTAAGAAATTTCTGAAACACTCACATGAAATCAAATTCCAGAGTCCATGGGGGAGGGGCTGAAATTATGTAAGAAAAGATGATGTAATTAGGATAGAACATTTCTGGAATATTCCCATGTTTTTACTGTGATGTCATCTTGAGGAAAGAAAGCTCAGATCTGGAGCTGGATTCAGCATCTCTCTCAGTCTGATCATAGATCAGTCACCTAGGATTTCACTCAGGAGAAAATGTATTTGGATTAAAGTAGCTAGTGTATGAATTCTATAAAAACAGTTTGTGTTAAATTGTCTAGATATTCACAAAGATTTCTTGAAAACACAGAACTGGTCTGAAAGGACGATTTATGTAGAAATGGACACAAGTTGGCACTATCCTATCCAGATAGAGACAGTGATATTTTCTGGACCTCTAGTCTGGACCAGAATGTAACAGGAGTTTCAATACAGGCATATTTGTTCTTCAAATGACATCCCAGTGACTCTAAAGTCAGCATCTTCATGTTGAAGCTCATCTTCATTCAGGAGTTTCTCCTCTCCCGGACAGTCACAGAATGAAGATTGTGAAAACCAATCTGCAAGAGCAAATTTAGGGGCTGGTTAGAATTATTTTAATTTGGAGACTAAACAGAGCCCCCTAGAGGGCATGAGAATCATGGGCAAGTAGAAAACGGCATCCTGGGGGACCCAGAATGAGACAATCCCTGCATAACATAAAACACATCAGGGAAATCATCAGATACAGACTGTTGATTTCAAATCATTGAAATATCTGTAATAGAGACTAAAGAACTCTGAAGAGTCAGTCAATATAAACTCAGTCGGTATTAACAGCAGACACAGACTGAAGAAAGAAATGATAAGTATCCTACTTTTTCCGATTAGATTGGACTGAATCACAAGAATTTGGTGACAGCAAGGTACAATTCTATTATCACCTATCCCCTGAGGTCACTTAGGCACCAGATCTTGATTTCCCAAATGTCCATAAGGATAATCCTAGTCTTTTCTGAATGTCCTTACATGGGTATAGCTGTTTCAGCTTCTGTTTTTCTCCTCCCAAGGAAATCCAGAACCTTCACACAGGCTGTGGTAGAAGATAATCCCACTGAGACTTTCAGCTCTGAAATTGTGTGGTTCCAGCTTCATGGACATGTAATTACATGCTCAGGAAGGCCCTGTGCTTGGTCTGCTCTCACCATTTTCAAAGTCTTAATAATCTTTGAACACAGAATCCCACGTTTTCATTTCCTATTGGGTCCCAAAAATTATGAAACCTGTCCTGCCATGGGTCTTGAGGAAATATGAAGTAATTCCTGCCCTTCATCCAAAACCTGTCCCCATGAAAACACATAACTTATCAGAATAATCTTACTATATTAGTAGCCATAGACTACCAAAATGTAGTCTAACATCAATGTTTTGACATTTTAACTACAATTTCACTTTGAATTACCCCAAAAAACTTTTAATAATGTATGTGATTGTTGTACTTGAGAAAATAGGATCACAGCATCAAAAAATACATGCGTGCATGGTTGTAACTGCAGGGAAGTTTCTTTCATGGAATCCTATCTATTCCCATACTCCTTAAAGATACCAAGAAATAACTGAAATTACTTGAAAAACTAATTCTGGTTCTAAATAAGAAATATTCTTTTACTTGTATATAAGGAACTACTTTTTTACTTGTCTGTGAGGGACTATTCTTTGGGTTACATAAGTTGTGGGGCGGGTGCAAACAAAATACAGATCTTGTTCAAATGCTATCAAGAAGTTCAAGAGGGCAACAGGAGAGCAACAAACCAAGTGCAAGATCCTTCTTATTGCGGGGAGCTGGGCAATTGCAGAGATCACATGTCCATGAAGGTGACCCCGAGCAGGTCCATCTCATCCATTCCACATAAATAAGTCTTGGCAAGAATTTCAGACATAGAAAACCCTTCATTTTTGTAACTATTCTAGACCATCTATCTCATGTCCTCTAAGAGCAAACTAGGGCTTTCTGGTGCAGCATATAGGTGGAAGAGACCTAACCCCCAGGAATCAGGATAGGGTCATTCTGGATCTAAGAGTCATTTATGCATGACTTTGAGAAAGTCACATCTTATCTACTTTCAGTTACTTTATGTAGTAGTATTTGACTATACAATTCCTATGATCCTTTCAATAATCCAGCATCTGTAATTAAAGGCATTCTGGATAATTAGTTGATATATCAGCTTAAAAATTTGGCAGCATTATTCCCATAAAACACCAAAATGTTCACCAAATCCCAGTGTATTTCAACAAAATGATATTTCTCAGTTGTCTCCCACCCTGAAGTATTACAATGTTTTGTTGAGCCAGACATCTTGGTTTGGTTTGGGAAATACAGACACATTACCTATATTATCTGCCAGGTAAGAAACATCCCAAGAATAGACATGAAAAGATAAACTTGTACCTGTGAAAACTAAATAAGGGTTCAGAACCAAACCACAGGCTTTAAATAATTTCTTTCCAGAGAGAAGATTTAGGGTTCACTGGGTATCAGAAAGATCTTCTGATGACCTTAGAGCATGGAGAAAGGGATGGTTCTGAGGAGGGATGCAGGAATGTCAAGTGTAGGTTCTGTACCCACAGATCCTGTGAATCACCCCAGATGGTGGTTTATGGCCAAAACATGCTAGAGAGGGCAGGGGAGGCCACCTGAATTCAGTTGTTTCTCCTCCTTAGTTTCATTGTCATCAATGTCCTCACGTGTAGCCTCATATAGATAATATTTACAAGCAGGCTGGAGTGATATAAAGTTTGAGTCAGAAACTCATACCCTATGACACCTTCATATGGAGTCATCTTTGAAGTCTCAGAGGCTGCTCTCAGCTCATCAGAGCCCCTTCCTTCTTTGTGCTTTATGGTCCAGTCATATGTGTATATCCTGGTCCATTCATAACGTGTGTCCCTATCCCTGGTGCTGAACTTGCTGCTGTCATATATAATTCTGTACTTCCTTGGCCCAGCTAGTCCAAGGTCACTGAAGCTTAGAGTCCAGAACAGTACAAATACCATTTTCCAGAAAAATGTAATAAGGACAAGAGGTAGTTTCAGTATTCCACATCACAATGGGTCCCTTCTTGTCCACTGCCCACAAGCTCTTCTCATCCTCATCTCCTTTTTAAAGCTTACCTTGGCACTTTATTTTCTTTCTGCATTGCCGAATCACCAGGAAAATGAGAAAAAGGAAGATGCAAGGTCCAAAGATTAAACTGAGGATACCTGTCACAAAGAAGATTCCAGGGCCAGGATTTGAACCTAAATCAGACTCTGGAAAAAACATATCCTCGGGATGGGAAAGGACATGGGGAAATCCTGCCCCTACTGTCATCTGTTGGGTTTTCAGGAGGGTGAAGTCAGAGGTGAGGCACAATGGGAGATTGTGAGAGCCTGGCAGATACTGGCCCAGGCTTTGCCCTTCAGAAGGCTTGACCCCATCCAATACTTCCCTGTGAAGGTAAATGAGAGAATGATAAGGGATATCAGGAAGCTTCACAAATTACCACAGATTCATAGGTTCAGAAGCACTATACCCAACCCTCCTTCCAGGGAGAGAGCTCACTCATATTGCAGCAGGGAGAGAGAAAGTTCAGAGCACTCTTGTTTGGATGAGAATATCCCCAAAGCAAATAAGACCCACATGCATGGCAAGTGGTTTGTTTTCCCAAATTTTCTGTCCTAAGTCAACCCAAGGAATGGAAAACATTCCCAAAAGGGGACTCCTAATCCTTTTCTAAAGGGCCAAATTTCCTCAGTGCACATCTAATCTTGTCAAAAATATGTGTACCAAAGAGAATCTTAGAATAGCACTGTCACATGAGACCAAAAAAAGAACAGTGTACCCACGTGAATGAGGCAGATTTCCTCTATGATCTGACAAATAAAGAAAGAGCTTAAGGTTGTCCAGTTATCACCAGGACAACCACCCTCACTCCTTCATCCTGTTCCTGGGATGCCCTAGGTTCCCCTCCTCTACAATTACCTGGAGAAATTCATCAATTTAGGCACAGAGCCTTACCTGGTATAAGAAGCCTCCTAGTCCCACTAAAGCACTTTCTGAAAGGACATTTTTACATCCCCACCATGTTTCCTAAGGCTACCACAACAAATGGCCACAAACTGAGTAACAACGGAAATTTATTCTCTCACGTTTCTAGAGACTAGAAGTCCAAAATGAAGGTGTTAGCAGGGCTATGCTCTCTCAGGAGGTATTAGGGGAGGATCCTGCCTCACCTTTCTCGTGGTTTTTGGTAATTTTTGGCATGCTTCAGCTTGTAAATTCATCACTCCAGTCCCAGTCTCCTTTGTCACATGTCATTTTCCTTGTGTGCCTCTGATCTTTACACATTGCTGTGCCTAAATGACACTTTTCTTATAAGGGCACCAGTCACTGGATTACAGACCACCCTACTCCAACATGACCTCATCTTAACTTTATTACATCTACAAAGATACTATTTCTAAATAAGGTCACATTCTGAAGTTCTGGCATGAATTTTGGGACAATATTATTCAATGCATTATAGAGCTCATCCCCCAAAATTGTCAAAACCAATCTTCTTTCCAGAGTTTCCAGGCCTCTTCACTCATCAGACAACCTCACTCCAGGATTCTCTTTGCCCTTATGGTTTGCCTTACAGTGACTGCAAGCACTGACTTGTGATGAGGATTGGTTACGCTTACACTGCATCTCAGCCTGCCAGACATTTCCATTCCCCAGACCAAACACAGCCTCCCCAAATAGCCAGAAGAGGTATATATACACCATGGTAGAAA
>PITA01020168.1:0-35591 GCA_004023965.1 Spilogale gracilis
GGGGGTGTCACACCTCTCAATGGTATAAAATCCAAGAACTTGTAGGAAATTGGAAAATAATGGTCCTTAGAATCACATCTTTCTAGATACTCTGTTTACTTGGACAAACTGGGCCAATTACCTTAGGTTTTTGAGTCTTTTTCTCCCATGTTGTGTTCCTTTTCCATTCTTTCCACTTTCATTTTAGAGTAAAATGAAAATCGTATTGAAAACATCATGATGATAGAGATCATTCATTATATCCTGGTATTTGTGTCAAACAAATCTGGCAAGTGTTTCTCCTTTGTGAAAAAGTTTAGATGATCTCGTGTTTGTTTATGGGCTTAGGCTGGGTCGCTTAACTGGATAAATTGGACTTCATAGAAAAGGCATTTCATCCTCCCCAAAGAGGCTGTGGAGTCCCTTTCTCAGTGCAGGGTGTCCTGGGTGCCCTGATGTTGTTCTGTGCGCTGCCTGCATGTCTCTGGGGAGTGATCTTGCACACCTCCATCACGTTATTGGTCAGATTTAATTTCCTAAAGGTCAGAGATACTTACATTGTTTCATGTGTTCATATGTTCTCCTTGAAAGGAGAAGATGGCAGTCCATCTCTTTCTCCATTCACTCAATTTATCCTTTGGAATTTCTCAATGGACAATGAAGAACACTGCATTTGTGATAAGTGGAAGGAGCTTAATGGAATGTGTTGATTTTGCTGGAGATGGCTATTTGTAAGTATGCAGAAACCCAATGCCACCTGGGAAGGAGTCATACTTTTTCCAGGGCTGTATTTTTAATTATGTCTTTTCACCTGAGCTCCAGGGCAAAAGTTCCATTTTTCTCCCTTCTCATTATTAACAAAACCCACAAGGGCAAAGGTTTCTAATTTCCTATTTTTAAGTGAATTTAGCATGGAAAAGTATTCTGAAATGACATTAGATATGTAGTTAAGATAATGCCTAGGCTCTGGAGCTTCTTCGTTTCTTACAAACCGATACATCCTACCCACCCCGACTGCCCTCTGCTCACATAGCCGTACTTAACTGCATGATCCACGTGTTCCTGAAAGTGTGTGCAGTGGCTTGTTGTGATTGTTGTTTGTACGATGCATACATTCAACAGACACATACGGTAACTATTTTATGGGAACTGTACACATATATTACTTTCTATGTTTAATTTGTATCAAGTGTGATTTTGTGCAGCAATGCAGACTTGTACCCATTTTGAAATTAATTAACCTGAACAAAATTGGATCCACCAGTCTAGGTTCCTTAATAATATCTGGGCTCACACATTAAATAATACATGAGAGGGAGACAGAAGTGGGAGGAAATTCCAAGGAGAGAGAATGAGGATTCAGGCCTCCTGAGTTTTTAATCCCCGTCCTGCCAATGTTTTCCCCTGTGAACCAGAGTCTTTCGTTCTTTGTGTTTGTTTTCCTGGCTGTAGGAGAGCACCGGGAAAACCAGGCAGTGTTGTAGGGGGAGTGAATGAATGCCGAAAAATGTGCTTTGAGAGCCTCAAGTAAAACGCACTATGCCGTGTGTGGAAATTATTATGAGTTCATTCTTCATGCACTTTTAGTCCTTGCCCTCTAGGCTCAGACTGCCAGCCAAGGCACCAATTACTGTCGATGGGGCTGTTGGTTCTTGTGATGTGAACACCTGTCCTCCAGCAAATGAACTGAGATAATACATCCCAATTTACTATGTGTGTCATATACCCTACAAATTGAATCTCTAAAATACACTCTGAGTTGAATAATAAATGACATTGGGTTTAAATGACAGGAAATAGACTCCATACAATTGCTTGGGCATCTGTGTCCACCCAAGCCTCTGTCCACCCAGTCTGCTGCTGAAACGCCAAGCCAGACTTCCCCCTGCATTCTCGGAGCTGACGAAGGGGGCCATCTGTATGGGGAAAGTCACTGCAGAATCGCTGGCTTCCCCGGGAGAGCCGAGGGCTGATTAATTCAGTCAAGCCAGGGCTTGGCAGTCCCAACCCCACACTGCTCAGCAGATAAGACACAATTGCAACTGAATACAATTCCGGGAGGGGGCCTTCAAATTCTTACTGAAAGAATCATTCATTAGGTAGCTGGATGGGCTGCCCGGTACAATTTGTTGCCCTGAAATTTAAAAGAGAGACAGTTAAGAGAAAATTACCTAAAGAAAGAGGGAAAGAGGAAAAGAGTGTAGTACAGAACAGATCATGGTTGAGGGAATAAGGTTTAAAGGGCATACGAAAGCTGCTGGGAATGTTGGCTCCCCTTCCACTAGCTGTGGGACTTCTGGCAAGTGACAAACTCTGATTTCTCCAAACATCCCTCTCTAGGCGAGGAGCATACCTCCAGTGCTCACCGTTCCATCCCCAATGCCCCCACATGCTCTTTGGCTCTTTGGCTCTTTGGCTCTTTGGCGGACACAGGTGCTGAAAATCAACTGGATGCGGGAGAGTTTTTCCGACTCGTTCTTGCTGCCGGTCACAGCCACTGCTGCGGCGGCCATCTGTGATCTGTGTCCACTCATGCCTGAGCTGCCCTTTGTTCTCCAGGGGGACAATCTCTGGGTGAGGGAGAAAAGCGGTTCTTCAGCATTTGGCCTGCTCTGCCCAAGCGTCCCGTGGCTGCCTTTTATGTACGTACACAAGTATGTATAATTTTCCTTCCTTTCCTCTTTTAATGATACATTGATCAGCTGGAAAGGCACTGATACAGAAACTACCTATTTTCCATGGCCCTCCCCATTTTTAACATCTTGGCCAAGGGGAAGGCTGGACAGGGGAACAAATGTCCAGGAAAATAGAAGGAAGGCAATGAGAATACACAAGGGTGCTCTGAATAATGTCAGTATTGTCAAACAGATATGTACTTATAATTCTATTTGTGTTTAATTTCTTGTCTTCCTCAACCAATCATGCCTCCATAACCCAAAAAGACAAAAACTTAGCTGTCTATTTGCAGTTTCTGTGTAGCCCTATGTGATGCCTTTGGTTTCTCGGGTAAACTCATCACTAGTAGAGAGGACCCCTAACACAGTGAGGCCAGGGAAAAGGGCGTGTCCTGTAACCAGTGTCCCCCACTGAGCTGGTGGAGAGCAGAAAGCCATGAATGGAGGCATCCATCCATAGGTCTGCTCCACAGGTCTCTTCTTGAGACATGAAGCTGGTAGGGTCCCCCATCTCAGGAAGACCCCTTGTGGGCATCTGTACAGTGCTCCTGTTTCCTGCTTTCCTCTTTTAATTTTTTTTTTTTAATTTACTGATTTGAGAGAGAGAGAGAGAGAGAGAGAGAGAGAGAGAGAGTAGATGAGCATGAGCAGGGGGAGGGGAAGGGCCAGAGGGAGGAACAGACTCTCCCCAAGCAGGGGACCTGATTCGGGGCTGGATCCCAGGACCCTGTGATCATGGCCTGAGCTGAAGGCTGCCACTTAATGGACTAAGCCACCTAGGTGCCTCCTGCTTTTCCTCTTATCTGTCTCCCGTCAGTCCTCTTGTCTGTTTCCACCCAGGCTAAGAATCTTCTATTTGCCACTTCCTTCTAACTTACCCATCTTTCCCATTGATATCCCTACCTGAATTCCCCTCTTCTGTCTTATTCTTTGACTGCTTTAGGGCACTGCCAAGGAAATCTCATATAGACCTCTTCTCTCTGGATTCCTGCACATTCTAGGATCTTCTCTATGTCTGGACATTTCTTTAGAACCTATCTGTCATCTCTCCCTCTTCTACTTCCTCACAGCTCTGTTAAGTGGCAATGGGTAGTATTAGATTACTGTGTTCTATATAGGATATTGGGAAAGAGAGCTCTTTATTGATTAATCCAGATTTGAAATTCCATGTCTGCAACCTAATAAGTGCAGTATCTTATCAAGTTATAAATTCTCCATGCCTCAGTTTTCATTTGATTTTTTCCCCTTTTTTACATGCTTTCCAGTCTCTAGCCAGCTCCCCCTTTGGCTGGGTCTAGCAGAGAGCCAGCTGACAGAGCATTGAGACATCCTGTGAGTCTTAGCCCCCAGCATTACAGAAGAGAACAGCGTAAGGTTGAGGCATGCATCAGAAGGCTGACCAGTCCTGAATCAACACCATGGCACTTCTTGTGATAGTTTAGGTAGGTGTCTGCCCTCTTAGGTTGGGAGCTTCCCAGGGTGGGAAGTGCATTTGCTTTTACTTTGTATTCCCTAATCCTTGCCTGCTAGCTCCAATGGAATGCAAGCTTCATGAGGGTCTCTTGGGTGGACTTGCTAGTAGAGGGGAAGCAGTATCCTTCTCCAGAAACATGCTTGGCTTATTGGTTAGATAGGTCTGGATCTGTAGGAGTCCACGCTGAGTCCTGATGGGTGTGTAGTGTGGTGAAGAGGGGATTGGAGAAAGGACCTACTAAGAATTATGCACAATTATTCAAAAAGCCCTACTCATTCACACAAAGGACAGCAAAAAAAAGCACGAGCTATTGGCTAGCATAGGATGCCAGTGAGAAAGGACGAGGTGGGGTGGGGCTGAGCCGTGGGCCCGGAAGAACAGACATGGTAAAGCATGAGTTCCTGACACAGACATCAGTTGAAGGGACTAACAGAGGCCCTGCCAGGAAAATGAATATGCAAACCATGAAGCTACTTTCAGAGGTCGAACTGCATTTCATTTACTCTGTGACATTACTTTAGATCAACCTCGTGTGCTCCCTGACACCTTGTTTCATTCTACTCTGCAGTAAAATACTCCCATCCCCAGTATTTAGAACAGTGCACCGCATGTGAGTATGTACTGAGTGAAAATAATATAGACAGGCAGAAAGTTGTCTTTCTCCATCATGTAGGTTTACCTTCATCCTGAAGCTGAAGATGGAAAAGGGTGTGGAGCTAGTGATGCTTTCATACTGTTTGCTCCTTTGAGAACAGCCAGACTCTGCCTCTTTGAGGAACCATGGAAAACAGTCATCAGAACACCTTACTTACTTTAACCTCCCCAGGGATGGTTAATTTAGCTCGGGAAAAGGTGAATAGGAAAATCTAGCATATCATAGTCTACATACATTATTCTTCACATCTGTGACACATTGTATTTTACATGTGTGACACTTCCCTTTCCTTTCTGCCCAGTAAGCCGTAGGCTTCTCATCCATTATTTTTAGTTTGGTCATGTGATTGGCTTTGGCCAGTGAATGTGAGCAGGTGTGACATATTCCACATCTGAGCGAAATCTTCGAATATGCTTACGTAGCTTTAGTTTTATATCTTTTGTGCCCACCCTCACCTGAGAAGAACATGACTCAGATAGTAGTTACTTCCTTGCACTGGGTTCCAAAATGGGAAAAGTCACAGAGTAGATGGAAGCAGAACTTGTGGGAGCCACGGCTGACTTGCTCATCTCAGGTAACTTGAATAAGAAATGGTGTTTGTCGCTGTAGGCTAAGAAAGTATAAGTTTTCTACTGCTGCTAGAATAAATTACCATAAACAACAGCTTACACTACATAAATGTATCTTAGAGTTCTATAGCCAAAGTTCAACATGTGTCCCATTGGGCTAAAATCAAGGTGTTGGCAGGGGTGTGTTCATTTCTGGAGAGTCTAGGGAAGAATCTGTTTCCTTGCTTTTTCTACCTTCTGGAAGCTGCCCACATTCCTTGGCGTGTTCTCCTTTCCACCCTCTTCAAAGTAAGCAACATTGCCTCTCTTCCCATTCTCCCACAGTTATCTCTCCCTCTGATTGTCTTTGTCTGTCTTCCTCTTCCATCTTTAAGGATCCCTGGGATTTCCCTGGGCTCATCCAGATAATGCAAGATGATCTCCCAAATTCAAGGTCAGCTGACTAGCAACCTTAAATTCCCTTTGTCTCGTATCCTTAACATATTCACACATTCTAGGGATTAGGACCTGGATATCGATTATTCCGCAGTGTGGGTGTTGTAATCAAGAGTGATGTTGCTTTAAAGGCAGAGAACTAGCCTCTACTCCATAAATGAACATACAACAGAAACTATCTGTGGTCATTCGAAGATAAAATACATAGCAGAATGACGCCAGATATGACAACCTGGCTCCTTGCCTCATACTACCTCTAGGTATAGGACTTTGGGCAAATCATTTGGTTCATTTCTCTCTTAGTTTCTTCAACCGTGACATGGAACACTCAACTCTAGTGCAATTTATCTTTTGGGGTTAGGGACTGGCTATATCATAACTATATCAATAGTTATATATCACCATGTCTATACTACTTCATTCTTTTTTTTTCTTTCATGGTTATAAAATGGATCATGTCAAAACAATGGAGTGTAAGGGCATATATGGGTATATCTGTCTTCATTCTTTTTCTCTGTCAAGATATATGCACAATAGGGTGTATAGATTGGCTATAGGGCCATCGGATTTAACCTTGCCCCAAATTTCTTTTTCAAATGAATCCTGCCTTTTCTGTGTATGTATATTTGTGACCTTGTAACTAGCCTGTGAATATCAATTAGCTAATGCACTTTTCCACTGAATAAGTAATACATCTTTGAAAAATGAACGTCTCTCTAATTTCTTCAGCAATGGTAACAATGAACCACTATTCAGTAATAAATGGGTAAAATTAAGATACAGTCTTCCATTGGTTTAAAGTCCGATGTTTGCCATTAGGCAGATGCCCACATGCATGGACTTTGAAATTATGCAATGCTGTGCTAAAAACAAACATAAGAATTAGTCCAAAATTTGATACAAATTAGATGCGAAATATGACAAAATGTGAAACCAAAAGTCTTATAATACTCAAATTAAAACTTTACCAGTGGAATAATAACTAAACACGTATTACATACAATGGTATCCCATGGCCCCCCAAAGTAAAACAATTTGATCTCTTTGAGAAAGAAGTCATCTTGAAAATTAATGTCTTGTAAAATGAGAAATCTCTATTTTGATCAGTTTTTTTCTAAAATATTTTAAAATAGTTTTTGTTTTGTAGTTCATTTTGGTTTTAAACATTATATTAATAGTTTTTTAAACTATTATTTTAGTTCTTGATTTATCACATTGGACAGGAGGTGTCTCAAGTCACAGAATAAGATATCAAACAAAATACCTTTTAAGTCATTTAAAATTGCAAGCACATGTAACATTTATATGTGATGAAAAACACATGAACAAAAGGATGTACACCAAACGCACTAGAATGGTTGTCTGGGGAAGATTGGAGAAGAGCAGGAGGTGACAATAAAGAAATGCATCAATTAAAAAATGAATAAAATAAGAGGGCTTTTAAATATACTATGAATTAAGGAGTATGATTAACTTAATTTCCTCTGTCAGGGGTTCACAACATATTAATTTATTTGCATTTCAGCTTTTGGGGGCAGTGGTTTCCTTTTGGATGCAAATTATAATAACCAAAGGGGCTTTTAAAAAATGCCCACCCTTGGAGTCAACCCCATGATTCTCTGGTTTAACCATTTTAGGGTGGAAATTAGGCATATGTATTTTTTGTGATTAAATATTGCAAAGTGAACACATTCGTGTACTTTATAATCCAAGATATAGAACATTACCAGTCTCCCAGATGATCTTTGCATTGGGACAACTGTCCTAAAAGTACTCTTAAAAAACGGCTCCAGATATGATTCTAATGGTTGAGGACTACCCTTCTAGCTCATACTCAGGCTGATGCCTTCTTGTCTTATGATATTATTTCTCTCACATTTTTTTCTTATTTTTTAATAGTCCAAGCATCATTTGTTCATAGTGGGTAGGGATTATTTGTAAACCTTCTTTGTCCTTATATCTTTAAGATGTATTTGTTTTTTCAAATCTGATTGATAGTCTATGTATAGAATTATTATTTAAAATCATTTTCCCACTCAGATTTGATAGCATTTTTCCACTGTCTTTGAGCATCCAATTTTGCTATAAGGGTTTGGTTTCATTTGCTGTACATATCTTTTTTACTATTATCTTTTCCTTGAAAGATTTCTTGATTTCTTCTTTATCCTTGAGGCCCTGAGATTTCACTAGAATTATCAATATGCAGGTTTCTGCTATGTACCCAGCTGAACACCTGATAGGCCCTTTTAATTAAAAACATTTCTCTTATCTTTCTGGTTATAGTTGACCCTTGAACAACATGGTTGAATTATGGAGGTCCATTTTTATATGGATTTCTTTCCATAAATACAGTACAACATTATAAATGTTATTTTATCTTCTTTATGTATTTTTTTAAAGATTTAATTTATTTATTTGACAGAGAGAGATACAGTGAGAGAAGGAACACAAGCAGGAGGAGTGAGAGAGGGAGAAGTAGGCACCCCACCGAACAGGGAGCCCTATGGCAGGGCTCAATCCCAGCACCCTGGGATCAGGACCTGAGCCGAAGGCAGACACTTAATGACTGAGCCACCCAGGTGCCCCCTTTATGATTTTCTTAATGATTTTTTTTGCTTACTTTAAAAATAGAATATATAATACATATGACATACAAAATATGTATTCATCAACTTTTTAAGTTATCAGTAAAACCTCCAGGTAATTGTAGGCTATTAGTAGTTAAGTTTTTCAGGAGTCAAAAGTTATACACAGATTTTTGACCACATGGGGTGTGGGTACCCCTAGCCCCCATATTGTTCAAGGGTCAACAGTATTTCCTTCCCTTCATTAATCATGAACTCTTCCTGGAATGCCTATTAGGTTAATGTTGGCATTCTGAAATTGAACCTCCATGTTGTTAAGAAAAAAAAAGAGAAAAAACATATAAACATGGTTATTTTAATATAAATTTATATTTAATATTAGTTAAATGTGCATATGTGCATATATATATACATATTCTACATTATGAAAAATTTCTTAATCTTTCCAATACCAAGCTTGGTCTTGCTGTTTGTTTGTCTATTTATTTATTTATTCATTTATTTTGGTCTTGCTTGATTATTCTCTTATTCATTGCATTGACTAATTTCTTTAGTAACCACAATTAAAATTTTAATTTCACAAACTCTTAAGTCTCTGGTGGTTCCTGTTTTAATAATACTCTGTTTTTGTTTTACAGATGTAATATCCTCTTAAACTTCTTCAAGGAAACTAATTGGGATAGTTTACCTTTTGGTTCCTAAATTATTTGTTTCTTATAAGGTCGATTTTTTGTTTTATTCATTTTGATTTTTGCCACGGATGCTATTGGTTTTCCTCTAACATGTGGTGATCCTTAAACATGTTTGTATTTATTGAATGATTAGAATGATTCATAGAGATATGTGCGTTATATTTTCCTGACAGACCCTCTATCATGAGAGGTGTTTTTTGGGGAGCAAGCCTGTTTCCCTGGGTAGGATTTCTCATTTACATACAGCTCTGTAGGTTACTGAACACGGAACAATTTAGCTGTCTGGGGACCTGCATAATTAGACAAAGTAAAGAAGGTTTTATCATGGGATTAAAACTCTTTAGGGCATATGGCTCCTGGGTGGAGTTGCTCCTCCCTGCCCCCCCCCCTTTAACCTCAGTATCTGCTATGGTTATCTAAATGCCCTCTCTTTGCTTCTTTCTTGGGTTCCTATATGAATGGTAGGTTTCTTCCCTAGGCAGATCAACTACCACTTTTAGAAAGTGTTATCTTTTAGAAGAACAGAACTTTTATTTACTGTTAAGAGCTGGTCTTTCTCATCCTATTTTTAATTTCAGTCTGATCCTATTTATTATCTGGAACCCCTTCAAGCTTTCTAGTATACTGATCACTTTCTTTTTTAATTTTCAAATTCTATTATTTTCACATATATATATTATTTGTTGTTGTCATTTGTGTGTTTTGTTTCATTTTGTTTTCAGGTCAGCTGAAGAGGGAGTGGAGAGAGTTGTTTTCGTGAAATTTCACGTCTTCTACTGAGTGCTTGCTGAATAGTAATTTTGATTGTTCTCTGTGCCTGTGGTTCATTAAAGGCCAAGCTGTATGTCAACTTTACCTGTCTAGACGCCTTCAAAAACACCCCTGAACATGTCAGCTCAGCCATACATTTAAACATGATTTAAAAATATCTAGTGAGCACACCTGTGACCAGATTGTGGTTTCTAAATATTATTTTGGGGAAATGGCTTCTGAAGGGCTGGCTTAGGGAAAGTACACAGTGAGCCTGATGTAGCTTGCTGTGTCAGAAAATAAGCAAGCTCACAAAGAATGGAGACATGTCACGAGGACCCAGGAATCAGTTTCAAAACAATTTGAGAATCAAAAGGAATAATGAATATAACTGATTGTAACCACTGAACATATAAAAATCCATTAATTTATTGTGGTGTCAGGGAGTGATAGGTTACCAATGAAGAGATTATTATACCCCTTATCCTCAAAATTAGTAATTAAAGAGAAAGTTAAGCATTTAGCATAACTCTTGGAGGAAGTATATTCACCCCATGATAATGAGATGAAACTCTCTCTCTAATTTTTTTGAACAGAAGTTGAAAATCACCAGTTAAAAAGGAGGAGGGAATGATGGAATTAGAAAATGCCCATCGTAACCCTGAGCAAAATAGTTCAGAAAGGGACTATCACTAGAGGATAAAAGTATTAGAGGAAATGTTGAATGTTGAAGAACAGTCTATGCACCGAGACCACATATCACCTGCTCCACCAAAAAGAATCACTGGGTATTTCACTGGGCAGGGGAAAAAAAATACCTTTACCATGGAGAGATTTGGGAGTTACCATGTGATGAAGTTTCATTCATAGTGGATGACGTGACATCATATGCCTCCTAACGAAGTACTTCAGGACCTAGGAAGTGTTCTTGCCCAAAGTGCTACCCCTGAGTCAAATCGAGCCTAGTATTTAACCTCCTGGTTGCAGGAAATACACGGGTTGGAAAACAAGAGCAACGGCACAGTGAAAAAAAATGTAGATCCCAGAAGGTGGGACCTTGTTTACATAGGTTAAGTCTCTTTAAAATGTCAGATGCCATTGGAAAAAGCAAAGTAGGAAGCTGAACTTTGAATCAAAGCTACAAGACAAAAAAGCTAAAAATATATTTTGGAGAAAATTGAGGGAATCTTGAAATTTTGAAAAGTTTTGAAAATATGAAATTTTTAATGTATCAAAATGATGTTTGTATTAGAATTTTACAGAGAAAAAGAACCAATAGGATGTGTATATGTAGAGAAAGATACTTATTTTAATAAATTGGTTCATGTTGGGGTACCTGAGTGGCTCAGTCGGGTAAGGATCCAACTCACAATTTTGACTCAGGTCATGATCTTAGGGTCGTGGGATCAAATACTGTGTTGGGTCCACACTGGGCATGAAGCCTGCCTGGGATTCTCTCTTCTCTCTTTCCTCTGCTCCTTCCCTCTCTTTCTCTAAAACAGAGAGAGAGAGAGAGAGAGAGAGAGAGAGAGAGAGAGAGAGAGAGAAAGAGAGAGAGAGAGAGAGAGAGAGAGGAGAGAGAGAGTGTTCATGCCATTGTGAGTACCTAGTGAGCATAAAAAGCATACTGGAGAACTCTGGAAAGAGTTGCAGTTTGAGTCCAAGGGAAGTCTGCTGGGAAACCAGAAATTGCTGGGGTTACAGTTTAAGTTCAAAGACCATCTGCTGGCAGAATTCTTCTTGTTCAGGGAGGCCAGCCTTTTGTTCTGTTCAGGCCTTCGACTGATTGGATGAGGCCCACCCACATTATGGAGGGTAATTTCTTTATTTGAAGTCTGATCTTTCTCTCTCTCTCTCTCTCTCTCTCTCTCGTTCTTTCTTTTTTTCTTTCTTCTTTTAATGATAGTAGGATGGGCGAAACAATAATTTGGGCCATAAACCCCAGGGGAGCCCTCATGAATGGGATTAGTGTCCTTATAAAAAGGTCTCCAGAGAGAGCTCTCTTATTGTCTTTCCCTCATGTCACAGAGTCAGAAGACAGCAAGCTGTGACATAGAAGAGGGCCCTCACCCAGCCATGCTGGCATCCTGATCTCAGACTTGCAGCCTCCAAAACTGTGAGAAATACACTTCTGCTGTTTGTAAGTTACCCAGTCTTTGGTACTTTGTGCTAGCAGCCCAAGCAGATTAAGACATTATAATTGTTATTAGAAGACTGGCTGTATAGTATAGGAACCTGATTCCAAATATATGCCTTGCGGGCATCAAATGCATGCATGCGCACACAAGGACAGGTGTACCTGTGGACACTGAGTGTCAGTAAGACGTGTAGAAAATGCATGGGCATCAGAGATAGACACATTGGTGTTGTGTTTTTGTTTTTGTTTTTGTTTAATTTTTACTGATACTGAGAGCAAAATGTGAGAGAAGCCTTAAGGAGAGAGAAATCACACTTAGCACCAAATTAAGAGCTGCATTTTTGAAGAGTCAAAATTCACTGTACTTATTTTGGTATTCTTACTGGCATAATTTTTAGCAAATTGAAGCACTGATAGATTTGCAAGATGCAAACATAGTTTCCCCTATTTTGTAGAAATGATCATAAAAATTACTACTGTTGGTTCATTCTCAGTAATGTGTTCCTCAGAAGGGTGGAGAATATGGAAGAAAGATGGGAGACAGCCAGTTGAACGCCACAGCCCGAGGCTGGCTTAGCCGGGCTGTTTCAGCCCTGGGAAACACTGCCTTGCCACCAAAGGCACTCCTCCTGCTGACATCACTTAAAATCAGCCAGCAAAGTTTGTCTTCTATTTTATTAGGTGACTTTTCTGAATCTTACATTATTTAATCCAGTCTGTGCTTCATCTCTCTTGCTCTTAGAACTTGTACCTTTTCTTCTTTTCCCTTTGACCTCCTTCATCCATTTCACCGTCAGAGTTGACTGGTTTAAATGTAAATCTCATCCAAAAACACCCTCATAGAAACATCAGAATGTTTGACCAAATACCTGGATATTGTGGCCCAGTCAAAATGACACTTAAAATGAACCATCACAGTGTCATAGAAACGTAGAAGCAACTTCTTTTTGGCAGATATATGCATAAATATTTAAAGATAAAATGTCATGATGCCTGCAGCTTACTTTCAAATGATTCAGAATATATGCATATATACAAACATATACATTACATATGTATTATACATAATTATATATTATATATTTAATTATATAATATATAATATATTTAATTATATTATTTTAAATATATTGTATTTAATTATATATAATATAATTATATATGTATGTGTATATATATATATATAGCTACAAATGCATATACATATACAGCAAATTTGAACAATTGTTTATTCTAAACATTGATCATAGCAACTTAAAGATCTGGGAATTTTTTTTTAAATCTAGACTTTTTATTTGTTCAGTACTATGGAAGGTTTTTCTGTTTAAGATATACTCATAGCAGGCACCTGCATGGCTCAGTGGGTTAAAGCTTCTGCGTTTGGCTCAGTTCATGATCTCAGGGTCCTGGGATCGAGGCCCGCATCGGGCTCTCTGATCTGTAGGGAGCCTGCTTCCTCCTCTCTCTCTACCTGCCTCTCTGCCTACTTGTGATTTCTCTTTCTGTCAAATAAATAAATAAAATCTTAAAAAAAAGATATACTCATAGCATTATAGGTAAATATAATTTTATTTTTAATTGTTATCAATAAGTGGTCTATGGTTTTATAATTCATCCAGTTATTTTAAGGAATCTGCTGTGTTCTTTGAAAAATAGCCAGTATGAACTTATCTTTTAAAAAAACCAAGTTAATGCTTCCATAATTTAGACTCTAGTTTATTGAAATGTTATTATATTATGAAGTACATGATATATGCCAAAGCATGTGTTCATGATTACTTAACATCAATCTTTCAATCATTATGTTTCCATTTATTTATTACATTTCATTTGTTAGTATATATGTCTTCTTTTTACATATTATTTAAAATTACATCATGTTTAGTGTACTTACATTTATGCAGCCAGAGATTTAACTCCCTTTATTATAAACAAATAATATTTTATTTCTCTTTGGAATATTTTTTCACATAAAAGTCTTTGCCATCTTTTTTTCTCAATTCCCTACAAAAAGGGATGTATAATTATTAAAAATACAGTAATTAATGGAAGAATAATGAGAAATATTAATTAAGAATTATACATAGAGATTTTCCTAATAATCTGTGTTTTTAGGTACTACACTACTATATGGTTATAGCTGTCATTAAATGAAAATACTAAATTCTCTGCTAAAAGTGTAAAATTTAAGTATTTCAAATTCCAAGTATATGATCATTTCAGAAATAGGTAAATGACTTTAGTGATAATTGAAAAGCTTAGTTAAGACACATACATTGAGATTTAATAATAAAGGGCCTATAATAATGAAATTCTGGGTATTTCTACTTCAAATCTTGCCTGACAATTGGTTTTTGACCTTAGAGATGTTTAATTAAAGTCATATTTAATTTCTAAGAGATTGACTTCCTTAAAACAATCAATTTTGCTCTCAGAGTGACTAATGGAGCACAAAGAAATCTAAACAATATATTTTATGTGTCTCATTACTCTTTTTCTTTTTTTTTATAATTCAGCAGATTTTACAACGCATTTAAAATCTTTGAAGGAAAGGCATTAAAATACTAGTGAAGTCCTCTCTTTTCTCCAGGAATATCTGGAAAGCAGAATTCTAAACACACTTTAATCAAATAGATTCTGGGTTTCCGCTGAAGAAGAAACACTTTGAGGCAAAAGAATGTTTTACTTTCATCCTCACATTTTAAATTTCTTATCGAAAAAATGCCCAGCTGTAGGAGCTCTTATTTATTAAGAGATGAAAATGAAACCCATGTATTATAATTCACAAAATCATAAAACAGTCAACATTCTTAAACAAAAAAATAATTTCACAAATAATTTTAGATGAAACAAAATTAGCTTCTGGTCTCATTTTCCTAGGAATGTTTAAATGCTCAGTTTCAGGGGCGCCTGGGTGGCTCAGTTGGTTAAGCGAATGCCTTCGGCTCAGGTCATGATCCTGGAGACCTAGGATCGAGTCTCACATCAGGCTCCCTGCTGGGCGGGAAGCCTGCTTCTCCCTCTCTCACTTCTCCTGCTTGTGTTCCCTCTCTGGCTGTGTTTCTCTCTGTCAAATAAATAAAATCCCCTAAAAAAAAAAAGCTCAGTTTCAGGGCAATTTTAGGCACTATTTTAAATTCAACTTTTATTCACTAAGAATTTAGGAGCAATAGGGTGGTTTAAAAAGTAGTGAGAAAAAGCATGGATTCTGGAGTCAGAATAGCTGTGTGATATGAGAGAAGCCCTCATCTCAGCTTCCTCATCTCTTAACAAAGAGACAAAACAGCACCAACATTCCCTCCAGGTTGCTTCACTATTCACCTTGGCAGTGACTTAACTTCAGATGGTCCTTGGAAAATGCACACTTTTCTCCTGTCCCTGTGGTCTCAGCAGCTCCCGCCTCGCTGTCTGCTTTTCCTGCTACACATCTCCTGTCCATCAAGAGGACAGACCAAGCTGTCTGAGGCCCAACTCATTTTTTTCTTTCTGACAGAGCTACTACTCCTAAGATGTTCGTTCTATTATCACAGATGGGCACTTAGTAGGTTTATACAGTTGATTTAATGTTATTCTTACACTGGTCCTGCCAGATTTTTGTAAGTCAAGCAATGTGTATTCAATAGTGACATCCTAACTTTACTCTCACAGGCCAACTTTGAACATTTTTGTTCATTAGTTAAGGTAGAAATGTTTTATTCTGCTAGTGGTGATTGCCTGCCCGCTAACAGCTTAATTTTGGCAGAATTCCCATTGTTGTATAAATGTGTAATTATCCAAATACTCCAGTCAACCAATTTTTTAAAAACACTTTATTTCTTTATTCAACAGAGAGAAACACAGCTAGAGAGGGAACACAAGCAGGGGGAGTGAGAGAGGGAGAAGCAGGCTTCCGCCAAGTAGGGAGCCCCATGTGGGGCTCCAGGGCTCCATCTGGTGACTCTGGGATCATGACCTGAGCTGAAGGCAGACACTTACCGACTGAGCCACCCAGGCACCCCTAGTCAACCAATTTTTAATAAGTGGCTAGTATATGTCAAGTTGTGTTCCAGACACTAGGGCTACTATAGAAAAAGAAAAAGAAAATCCCTGCCTTTTGGAACTTACTACATGCTATTACAATTTGTTCTTTTTTCTAAATAAAAATGAGAGGGAAAATTAAAAAAAAATAAAGAAATCTTTAATAATATGAAATATGTAAGAAGCATAACTTTATATAATTGAAATTTTATATGATTTTATAACTAGGAACTAAAAGTGGAAAATTTTGGACTTGGATGGGGGCTTATGGGCCTGAAGATATTCCATATATGTTAATAATACAAAATTCCAGAAACATATAACTAAGTGAAAAACATTAAGGGCTTGACAATACATTTGTCTAAATGCATTGCACACACATACTATAGACTATAAATTATTATCAGCGAAGATATGTGTTAGTAATTCTATGTGTATTCTAGAACTGAGAAAAAATAAATATAATGTAGACAATGTGAGCCAGATTTCTTTTTTCCCATGGGTAATAGTTATAAACCAGGAAAGGTTATAGCTAGAATGAACCCTGTAGTGTTGGGCTGGAAGTGGAGGTATCCGTATTAGCTATTATTTCATGTGTACATTTATATAGCTAGATAGGGAAATAGACATAGGTACGTACCTTTCTTACCTTTCTCCAATGACAGGACCTGGGAGCAAGAACAACTTAATAGCAACAAATATATCTCATGCTTCTAAATATTAATCTTTAAAAAATGATGGTATTTATTTACTGTTTTTATCATGATGAGTGTACTGTTTATCCCCAGCTCCCTAAATAATATTCTTTAGTAAAATGAACTAGTGTTTTTTGGAGAAATGAGTGGTAACAGAGTTGGGATAGAGAAAGTACACAATGAACCCAGAATAAGGAGTGGTGTCAGAAAGTAAGCAAGTGCTCAAAAAAGAATGACAGCATTTTGGAAGGATCCTGGAGCCAAGTTGGAGTTCCCAGTGGCTACATCAGGACAACTTGAGCAACAAAATAAATAAGGATAGTGGTGGAGTATAACCCATGGGAGAAAATAAAAGTTCATGAGCTTATACTAGTGTGAATATAGAACTGAATACAAAATTAAAGGATAGCTCTTCATTATAGTAGAGTTGCAATTAATAAATGAAGAAAAATGGAATTAAAAAATGACTATTTGGTGACTACTTTGGTAATAATTGTTGCAGGCAAGAATCATCGTGGATCCTAAAATTAACAGGAAAAGTATCATGGGAAACAAAATATTCCCTTAATTTCAAAGTAGCTGTCCCGTTGGATAGGTTTTAATTTTCAAGGGGAAAAATAGTAACTTTAAATGTATAAACCTGGGAAACATCCTTCTAATCAAGTAATAGAGATAACAGCACCAAGAATAACATTCATGATGCAGTGAGAACACATGATACCATTTCAGTCGTTGGCTTGTCAAAAATGCATAACTTGAATTTAATCACAAGAAAATATCAGACAAACCTAAACTGAAGGTGAACTACAAAATATGTGGCTGGCTTATATACATCAAAATTATGGAAAAACAAAGAACTGACCAAAATTAGAGGAGATAAGAGGAGATGGAAGGGACGTGGCAACCAAATGCATTGTATAATCCTGGGTAGATCTTGGGTTTGAAAAAGGACATTAATGTGATAATTATTGAAACTTGAATAAGGTTTGCATAATAGATTTTTCAATTTTTCAGTTTTCTGGTTATTATGATTATTGCATTATGCGTTATATTTACATTAATTGTTAACTAGTGGAGTGGCTGGAGGAAGGATATATATTGACATTGTACTATTGCAAGTATGAAATTATTTTAAGATGAAAAGTCTAAAAATTAGAAATACATTTTAATGTTTTAATGAATAAATATTTTATATTAAAAAATGGAATCTTCCCTTTCAGTTTCAATAAGATGTAAAACTTGTAAATTTGCCATTCTGTTTTCACAGATTCAAACCTTGTATGATTTTAGAAACTTATTTTGTGACTGCTTGAGATAACCTCCAGAGTAATAGAATCATTAATAATGACTAATTGAGTAACTTTTTTTTACAACAGGTTTGAAGCTAACAGACAATTTAATTAGAAAATTACAACTGTATTCCAGTTATAACTGCACATATAATTTACTGTTGATCTGTAGTTTTCAAACTTGAGCTAGCACCAGGAGCACATGGAGGGCTTGTGAAAATGAAGATTTTTGGATCCACCCTCCTGAGTTCCTGATTCTGTAGGTCTCTCAGGTGGGGGCTAAGAATTTGCATTCCTTTTTTCTTTTCTTTCTTTTTTTTTAAGATTTATTTATTTGAGAGAGACAGTGAGGCAACACAGAGGAGAGAGGCAGAAGGAGAGGGAGAGAGAGAATGTTAAGCAGGCTCTATGCCCAGAGTGTACTTTGATGCCTGACTCAAGCCATGGCACTGAAGTCATGACCTGAGCAGAAACCAGGAGTCGGATGCTCAACCTACCGAGCCACCCAGGTGGCCCCCAAACCTACCGAGCCACTCAGGTGGCCCTCCCTAACAAGTTTTCAAGGGAGGCTGATATCACAAGTCCTGGAACCAGACTTTGACAAGCATCGGTATAGATAATAATGCCAAGCATAGAATTAATGTATTGCCACATCTCTACTATTTCTAGGGTATACAGCTAAATATAAAAACCCCTTTTAGCTCCACATGAACCCAGTTGCTGATCTAGAATATAAATATTGCAGAACTAGAAACTGTTTTCATGGCACCCTGGAATCCTAATGCTCAATATCATGGTATTAGTAGGTCGGGCTTTTGGTGATTCAGTCATGAGAGTAGAACCTTCATGAATGGGGTTAGTGCCTTATAAAAGAGGCCCAGAGAGATCCCTAGGCTCTTCCACCATGTAAGGACACTGCAAGAAGGTACCGGCCGTGAACCAGAACTAGGGCCCTCATGAGAGTTAGCCCTCTGATCTTGGGCTTCTCTGCCTCCAGGACTGTAAGAAATAAAGGTTTGTTGCTTATAAACCACTCAGTCTATAGTATTCTGTTATAGTTGCCCATATGGACTGGGATGAGGTCTGATACATAAGGAATCTGGAAATCCTCCCTTCTCTCCTTACAACAAGAAAAAGCTAGACAACCTGAAAAATCAATAACTTCAGAGAACTGAGGCTGCAGGATAACTTGGTAGCCTAAAATCTGGAGAGACAGTTTGATTCTAACTTAGGCATTGACCTTGCACCATGGTGCTTTAGAATAACCTTCCTTCAGGGTGCCTGGGAGGCTCAGTCATTAAGCCTCCGCCTTCGGCTCAGGTCATGGTCCCAGAGTCCTGGGACTGAGCCCTGCCTTGGGCTCCCTGCTCTCGGGGGGGGAGAGGCTTGCTTCTCCCTGTCTCACTCCCCCTGCTTGTTTTTCCTCTGTAGCTGTGTTTCTCTCTGTCAAATAAATAAATAAAATCTTTGAAAAAGAAAAAAAGAATAACCTTCCTTTGTCCTGAAGAGAGCCATTTTAGAATAGGTCATAGTCAGAACACTGGTTTTTGTTTAGTTTGGCTAAATGTTTTTTTTGCTAAATGATTTTCATTTTTTTCACTTTTATATGTTTACAGTATTCTCAGGTCTGTGTTTGTTTCTAAGATTCTTATGGTGTCCAAAGACAATATAAACAGCATTTGTTTTTAAATAACTATATTGTAATGATGATGAACACTGCAAAGAAAGTTATGTTGTTCTATTCCTAGGAGAGCTGTCCTTTATTGACAAGTAGAGTGATGGAAGTAATTTAGAAGATGCCCTTAGTTTATTCATTCATTTACAGGGTGCAGAGCATTTTACTGGCCAAAGCTCTTTACTAGTCAGCTTTTCCAGCTTTGGCCATTAGGATCTCTTGAAATTAGCTCCCGTACTCCTTGATATGCTTATCTTTGTTTTGTTTTATTTTGTTTTGTTTTCCACTTACTTTTTGGCACTATAAAATATTCCAGGCTTTTATTTTGTATTTCCTGCCCCAGTCTAATAGTTTGCCATTTCTCCAAGGAGTTCTGGTTCTTTATATTTTAAAAAGGTATTAAAATCAGCATGTGGATATGAGGTATGCTCATTGCTCCTGGGGTGTTGCTATTCTGGACCTTATTAGATGATAAAGCAGGGAAATATATATGTGTATATACTAACTTGTATACATACATATCTATAAATATTTCCATATTGCAAATATATGTATCTATATTAGGTTATACATGAGTTCATATTGATGTCTTCAACTCTAATTCAACTGATCTTTATAGGTCATTCTAGCCTCTTCCCCTCACTTATATGGGAACCCCCACTCCAACCACTCCAACAGTGAGAAATTTGGCTCCAACTATCTGACTTAATTGTTAACTTAATAGGAATTACTTGTTGGCTTAATAATTCAATTCAAACATACAGGTTTGAGTTATCAGGATGATTAGCCCTTGCCCTCAATATGGTTATCAACTGGATAAATGTTTTTTGCCTTTAGTTTCATAGAATCCACTCATTTCCGAGTTTACATAAGTCAGTATCTCTTTCTCCTTCAGTGAGATTGTATTCACACTTTTGTAATATAGTTAGATTGTTTTGTTGTCCTCTGCATTTCATCCTGGGATCCCTGGACTTCTGAAATGATTTAAAATTTGCATACGCTAAGGTTCCGTCTTTGGTAAAGTTCTATGAGTTTGAACAAATGTATAGGGTCTTGTATCCACTATTATACTATCATAGTGAATGGTTTTTCCATTCTAAAAAATATTCCCTGTTATTCATTTATTCAAATCCACCCCACCCCAGATGCCAGAAAACCACTGATTTTTTCACTGTCTCTATAGTTTTGCCAGTTCTTGAATGTCATGTAATTCGGAAGAGACAGCATGTTTTACAGGCTTTCACTTAGCAATATGCATTTAAGATTTATGCCTTCCATCTTTATTTCTGAGCAATATTCAATTGTCTAGATGTTCATTTATAAAAGTTTTTGAGTCAAATTCCATTGTATAGGTTGAACCACTGTTTGTTTACCCTGTTAGGCATATCACTTATCGAAGGGGCTCTCGGTTGTTGCGAGTGTTTGGTAATAAAGCTGGTATAAAATCTTACAAATAGCTTTTTTTTGATATAGACCTAGATTTTCAGATCAGTTGAGTAGAAGGCTACAGGTGTTAATAGCTGGATTACATGGCAAGCCTATGCTTTGCTTTGTAAGAATCTGTCAAACTGTCTTTCAAAGTGATTGTGCCATTTTGCAATCACACCAGTAATAAACGAATGTTCCTGTTACTCTACATCTTCCCCAGCAATTCGTGTTGTCAGATTTTTTTATTTAGCCATTCTAATAGGTGTGTAGTGATATCTTATTGTATGTCAATTTACAATTCATTTATGACAAATGATGTTTCATATGTGACTTACCTTCTTGGGTGAGCCATATGGTTAGATTCTGGTCCATTTTTAATTGGATTATTCGCTTTCTTATTGTTGAGTTTTAAGAATTCTTTTTGTATTTTGGATACAAGTCCTTTATCAGATATGTGTTTTATAAATCTTTCCTCCTAGTCTGTGGCTTCAGTCTCTTAACAGTGTTTTTAATACAATAGAAGTTTTTATTTTTAATAAAGTCCAAATTACATTTTTCTTTCACGGATTGCGCTTTTGTGTTATATCTAAAAGCTCATTGCCAAACTGAAGTGCTCATTGATTTTTTTCCTAGAGGTTTTATAGTTTTAGATCTTACATAAAGTTCTTTGATATTTTTGAGTTAATTTTTACATGTAAATTCTGTCTCTAGGTTTTTTCATTTTTTTCCTTGTGTATGAATGCTCAGCTATTCCCGTATCACTCATTGACAAGAATATCTTTTCTACATTAAATTGCTGTCAGTATATTTTCCTGGGTGCATTTCTAGGGTCTCTATACTGCTTAATTGATCTATACATCTGTTCTTTAGCGAATACCATGCTGTCTTGAAAACTGTGGCTTTAAAATGAGCATCGAGGGATGCCTGGGTGGCTCAGTCTTTAAGTGTCTGCCTTTGGCTCAGATCGAAGATCCTGGAGTCCCATGATCAAGCCCCGCATTGGGCTTCCTGCTGGGCGGGAAGCCTGCTTCTCCCTCTTTCATTTTCCCTGCTTGTGTTCCTTCTCTAGCTGTGTTTCTCTCTGTCAAATAAATAAAATCTTTAAAAAAAAAATAAATAAAATGAGCATTGAGATTGCGTCTTGTATTTCCTACATCTTTTCCTTCTTTCCCCTTTTACCATACTGTTGGTTGTTCTAGGTCTTTCATCTTTCTATATAAATTTTATAATCAATTTGTTAATTTCTATAAAATAAACTCAGACTATTGTACATTTCTGTAATCCTGTATATATTCTGTAAGATTTATACCTAAGTATTTCAAAGATTTTGGTGCTATTATAAATGGTATTTTTAAATTTCAAATTAAAAATGTTCATTGCCACTTTATAGGAGCAACTGGCTTTTGTATCTATTAACCTGTATCTTTGAAGTTTTGTTCTAATTGCTTATTTGTTCCAGGATTTTGAACTTGTAGATTACCTAAGGGTTTCAACATAGACAATCTGTTATCTGTGGAAAAGGTAGTTTTATTTCTTCCTTCCTAATCTGTGTACCTTATATTTTTTCCCTTTGAAAAAAAATCATACTGCATTAGATAAGACTTATAATACCATGTCAAATAGGAGTAGTGAGAGAGGGCATTCTTGCTTTATCCTAAAACTTAGGGGAAAAGTGTCTAATTTTTCACCATTAAGTATGATGTTAGCTTTAAGGGTTTTGCAGGTGTGCTTTATCAAGCAGAAAAAGTTCCATTTATTCCAAAATACCCGAGAGTTTTTATTATGAATGGGAGGTGGGTCTTATTTTATCTATGTCAATTAATATGGTCATATGATTTTACTTCTTTAACCTCTTGATGTGGTGGATAACAGTAATTGATTTTCAAATGTAGAAACAGCCTTCCATATATGGAGTCAATCCCACTTGGTTGCAGTGTATAATTCTTTTACATATTGTTATATGTAATTTGCTAACATTCCATTGGATATATTCATAAACATATCCATGAGATATTTGTCTCTGGTTTTTCATTTTCACATGCCTTTCTCTAGTCTTGGTACTGAGGTAGTAATAAACTCCTAGAATGAATTAGGAACTGTTTCCTCTGCTTCTAGTTTTAAAAAGAGACTTTAGAGTTGGGAATCACTTCTTCCATAAATAGTATTCAGTAGAATTCACCAGTGAAACCAACTGGGGCTGATGCTTTCTCTTTTGGAAGGTTAATTATTGATTCAATTTCTTTAATAGATGTAGGTCTATTTAAATGATCTATTTTTCTTTGTGTGAGTTTTGGTAGTTTTTATCTTTCAAGGAAGCAGTTCATTTTAATTAAGTTATAAAATGTGTAGGCATGTGGTTGTTTATAGTATTCCTTTATTATCCTATTAATGTCCATGTGATAAATATAATGACTTCTCCTTCATATCTTAATTTGGTGATTTGCATCTTGTATTTTTCCTGGTTAGTCTTCTAGAGATTTATTGCCTTTATTCCATTTTCCAAAGAACTAGTGTTTGGTTTTGTTGGTTTTCTCTATTGTTTTTCTATTTTCTATTTCATTGATCTTTGCTCTAATTTTATATTATGTCCTTTCCTCTTGTTATTGTTAAATTTGTTCTTATTTCCTCATTTTCTAAGGTGAAAAGTGTTACTGGTTTTAGATTTTCCTTCTTTTCTAACATATATATTCAGTGCTATAAATTTCCCTCTATGCCCTGCTTTTGCTGCAGCCCACAAATTTTATTAGATATAATTTTATTTTCATTTAGTTCAAAATACTTTTTAATTTTTTCTTGAGAATTTTTATTTAACTCACATATTATTTATGTGTTTCATTTAATCTCTAAAACTTGGGGGGTTTCTAGCTATCTTTCTGTTACTGATTTCTAATTTAATTCCATGTGGTTTGAGGAGACATATGTTGTATAATTTCCATCTTTATAAATTTGTAAGTCTTGTCATTTGTCCCAGAATGTGGTATACCCTGATAACTATTCCATGTGAGCTAATGAAGAATGTGCATTCTGCTGTTGTTGGATGAAGTGCTCTATAAATCTCTCTTAGGTCAAGCTGATTGATAATATTGATCAGGCCACCTATACCTTCACTGATTTTATGCTTGCTTTATCTATCAATACTGGCAAAGAGACGTTGAGGTCTTAACTACAATAGGAGTTTTCTTTATTTTTCTTTGCAATTCTATCAGTTTTTGCCTGACATATTCTGATGTTGGGTATATGTGTATTAAGGATTGTTATGTGTAGTTGAAGAACTGATCACTTCTTCATTCTATATGCTCTTCTTTATCCCTGATATTTATTGTTCTGAAGTCTACTGGCTCAAAATTAACATAGTAGATCAGCTTTCTTTTGATTAACATATTATGTCTATCTCCATTCCTTTACTTTTAATCAGTGTAAATTCTTTATTTAAACTGTATATCTGTAGACAACATACAGTTGGGTTTTTTGTGATCCACTCTGACAATCTCTTCCAATTGGCATATCTAGACCATTCACATTTTAAATGATTATATCGATACCATTGGATTAATATCTATAGTGTTTATACTTTCTTTTTAAAATTTGTTGTTAGTTTTTGTTTCTTTTTCTCTCTTTTTCTGTCATCTCTGGATTTAATTAAACATTTCTATGGTTCCATTTTACCTCCTCTCTTAATATATCAATTGTACATTAAAAAATATTGTTAGCTACTGCTCTACAGAGTTTGCATGTTTATTGCTTTTTAAAAGTACAGTTTTTAATTGAAATTAACATACATGGGGAAAAGTCCACTAATCACAAATTTGTAATTCAGTGGATTTTCATGAAGTTGACCACCTGTGTAATTAGCATAAAGATTAGGATAAAATGTTACTAGCATTTTTTTTTTTTAAGATTTTATTTATTTATTTGACAGAGAGAAATACAGCCAGAGAGGGAACACAAGCAGGGGGAGTGAGAGAGGGAGAAGCAGGCTTCCCATCGAGCAGGAAGGCTGATGTGAGGCTCGATCCCGGGTCTCCAGGATCATGACCTGAGCCGAAAGCAGTTGCTTAACCAACTGAGCCACTCAGGCACCCCTGTTACTAGTATTTTAAAAAACCTCTTAGTGTCTCCCACCAGTCACTACAATCACATTAACTACTATCCTGACTTCTACTATCATAGATTAATTTTATCTGTTTCTGGATAAAACCTTTGGAGTTTTCATTTTGTTCTTGTTACTTATGATGGCTTTTATTTTAATTTACTTTTTTGAATGATTTATTTATTTGAGAGAGAGATAGCATGAGTACAGGGGTAGAGGCAGAGGAAGAGAATTTTTAAGCAGACTCTCCACTGAGTGTGGAGTCAGATGCAGGGCTCCATCCCATGACCCATGAGATCATGACCTGAACCAAAACCGGGCGTTAGTCACTTAACTGACTAAGTCACCCAAGCACTCCCATGCTGGCTTTTGAAGATGAAATTTGCTCTTCTTGTATGTGGATATTTCCAGTTATATGCCCAGATCTGGTTTATCTTAATCTGAGATAAACCTGATTACTCAAATTGTGGATGGATTTTTTTTCTGCAGAGAATTTATATTTACTTTTACTCTGACCTAGGTGGCAGGGCACCCTTCAAGTGCCTCTGGCATTAATACAGGAATTTCAGACACAGCCCTAGCACTGTGCTGCTTTCATGCTCAGTCTTCCTACCAGAATGCTGAATTTTAGTTTGCTCATAAGACAATCTAGCCTCTTGGGTGTGTTAACTGGTTTTCAATAGACTCTTTTTGTGGGGGTAGGGGAAAGTGAGGTGCTTTCCACACATCCTGTGAATCCAGTCATACAATCAAAGCTCCCATTATGCATCCTTGGGTTGCTTTCTTGAAGAAGTTTCTCTTAAGGTTCCTAGTTAGCCATAGCAGCACTAGAAGCGGAAATCCACATCAATTTTATTCTTAAAATGTATACATCAATACAATGCCTTTACCTCAGTGAGATTTCATAGGAAAGTGAGCCAATATGATCACTGCATATTTCTTAATTAACTGATCTTACAAATGACATAATTTCCTGCTATTTTAGAAAATAATGGTCATATGAATATTATGAAACAATTTTAAAAAGTATAAGACATGACATCATTTCATTTTACTTGGGATTAGGAAATCTAATACTCTAGCAAAATAGGATGCTCAGATAATTTTACTTGAGTCAGAGAAACTGAGATTTCAAGAACTATCTCTTTTTCATAATTCATATATATTTGTTCTACAGAAACACAGGTGCATGTAAATATATTTGGCAACATAGCTGTCTTTGTAATTCATTCACTATTGATCCTCATGGAACAGCTCTATCTTCTCTTTGTGTGTGGGAGTTTGTTCTAATCATTACATTGAATTATAAATTAACAGCTAAAATGACTCTTAAAGGTTTGATTGGCTAATGGCTTCATTATACCTACTGAAGTTGATCTTAAGAAATTATGCTGTATGATATGTTAAGCATTTTGGATCTCATGCACATATGTTTAAAACTTTGCCCTGAAGATGAGTTCAAGCTAAAAAAATCACAATTCATTAATGGATGGCATTGTGTCACCCCCGTGCTTGTGCTCTGTTTTTCCAGGCTAGCTGGATGACCAAAGTGGATTGCTTTAAATTGAATTGCCAAGTAAGTATTTTTGCATATAAGTTGAGCACTTCAATTTTTTAAAAATTGACTTTCATTTCCAAACTTAATATAAACTATAAAAAGAACTCAAAAATTTAGAAACTCTACATGGTTATACTGCTTTTTGATCAAGAAACCTAATTAAAGAGTTTTCTAAAAACTTGGGTGATGTTCATTTGAAAAGATAAAAGAAAAGGGAAGTCTAAAACTTTTTTTCTGCCTTGCTTTTCAGTGCCTATTAGTATCTTCCTAGGGAAACTAAAGGTAGCTTTAGCTTCTCCTTTTCCAAAGAACAGTATTTTAACATTGTTACAACTCTTTTACAGAGTCTGATGTTTGAACTCAGATGTCTCCCCTGTGAAAACTATTTATAGAGTCTGGTTTTAGCCAAGAAATTTTTGTGTCTTTTCTTGTCACTTTTATTCTTCAGGTTAAACAAGTGTCCTAGAATGATTAATAATGTATTATAAATAAGATATAAAGGTCAGATGATGATGGCTATGATATTAATTGGTTAACTCAACAGAAATCAGAGTAAAAACTGGAAATCTGGAAAATATAATGGGAATTGGGCAGAAGTGGATTGCTCCCTCTTTCCAAAAGAGTTTTTATTTCCTATGACAAAATAACTATTCTAAAAATAATGGAGAAATTCTACAATAGTACTGTCCACTGAGTTGACGATGAATATGTGAATTACTGTTTTAAGACATATATTTTGGAAGAAAAGATAAGCCATATGGCTAGTGGGAAATAAAGCAATATTTGGGGCCAGGAAAAAAAAAAAGTATTTTCTTCTCTCATACAAGGGACATGAACACCAGACTGTTAGCTTTGGACTTTACCATAGTTATAACAACGAGATGAAAATGTTGGGTGGAGGAATGTTGAATGAATCCATATGTGGCTGTCAAAATGTTACGAACTGGCTGTGCCATAGACTTGCTCATACAGAGATGGAAAAGGTAGGAATTAAAGAGAAATTCGACAAATCCATTAGATTGTCAAATCTCATTTGTTCTTAGTTTGCACACTTAAATATTTATAGAAATTTACTTCTGCCCAGTGCATCGTATTTAATGATGCTTACCAGACATAAATATCAGTCAACTTGGGGCTGAATAACAAACATTAAATTCCTAGTATTTTTTTTCTTTAAGTTAGAAAATGGAATAAAGATACTGATACTAGCTTACAAAAAGAAAGAAAAATGTTTTTCAGTGTCTTAGTAATGACAACTATGAAGATTATGACACTATTTTAACTCTCTCAAAAGCATTTGTTTTCTGAATCAAAGGATAGTTATAGCATATTAAAAATAGGCTCTTTTCAAAATTATTTGGAAGAATCAATAGATAGAGGTCAATTAATAGAATCAGATTTGTGACACTTTTTTTAAAAGATATTATTTATTTGACAGAAACACAGGTAGAGAGGGAACACATGCAGGGGGAGTGAGAGAGGGAGAAGCAGGCTTCCAGCTGAGCAGGGAGCCTGAAGCTGGGCTTGATCTGGGGACTCTGGGATCATGACCTGAGCAGAAGGCAGATGCTTAATGACTGAGCCACCTAGGCACTCAGATTTGTGACACTTTTTGTATGTAGTTCCAGAGTGCTCTATCCACACGAGCTGTACATTTCTGCTTTAACTTTGTTTTTCTGTTTTATTTTAAAAAGTTACCATACTATATGTTAATCAAGTTGCTGATTGAGTTGGCCATTTGCTTCCTTCACAAATTTCTGTTCCTTGGAAGAGTTATTAATAGACTGTTAAGCATCTGAATGCATAATGATGTTCAGAACTTCCAGGTTTCAAAGTGACAAGTACCATCTCTATAGTACAGTTAAAGTCCTCACATTGCCTTACTGATACAACTCAGTAGCCATAATCCCTATTCTACCCCTTGGATGACAGATGTGTTCATAGGTCATCCTCAAATTTTAGACCCCTATTTTAGCTCACCTCCAGTTCCTGATCTAATGTAGCAGAGATCTAATCCAATGTTTTCAATCTTTCCTTTTTAAATTTAGAGGGTTTTAAGCCCCATAATGTTTGGAGCTCCCTAATGATTTAGGTATAGTCAAGGATTGAGCCAAATGGCTTTGCTGTGTTTCTCAGACGTTTTCATTATGTGTTTTACCAAAGGAAGCCAGGTTCTGCTGTTGTGTCTGACATTCTATTTTGGTCATGGGGTATTAGTTTATATAAAATCAATATCTAAAGATGAAGATTTTCCTTTGTGGGATAGAAGAATGTGGGTAGAGGTGATGTCATTCATTCTTATGGCTTTAAAATTCCTGTATTTATATCTTCAGCCCAGACTTTTCACTGTAGTTCAAGCTTCTATATTCAAATGCCTACATGAACAACTCTCCTGGTATTTCAAATTTAACTTCTCTGAAATTAAATTCTTCCTGCCTCTCCACATCAACCTACTTCTGCTCCTACCTCAGCCTCCAACTCCAATCTGTTCCTCCTCAAACACCCCTCTCTAAGTCAATGGCCTCACAAGCCGTACTACAAAAGCCAGAAGCCATATGGTCATCCTTGACTCAATCTTTTCCTTCACCTGCCACATGCAATCCATCAGCAAGCTCTCTTCTATCTTTAAAACATATCTGCCATCCATCAATTCTCTTTACCTCAACCATTACCCTTCCTAATCTATCGCCATGAAAATTCAGCTAAGCTACTACATCTACTGCCAGTTTTCTAGCTGGTCTTCTTCCTTCCATGCTTGTTCCCTTCCAGTGTTTTCTCTTCAGAATGGCCAGTGAAACATAAAAAGGCTTATCACATAACATAATTTTCCTGCTTTAAATCCTTTATTATTTTTTTGCTGGATCAATAATAGAATGTGAACTCTTTATCATGGCAAACACTGTCCTACAAGCTCTGGCCATGGAAGACTACTCAGACCTCTACTCCCATTTTCTGCCTTTGAAGCTCAGTAAGTTCCAGTTGCATGAGCCTTCTTTCGATTCCTCAAACGTTCCAGTAACTCTTGCCATAGGACCTTTGTGCTGTGCCTGTAGTTTCCCTTCCTGGCTCTTCAGATGGTTGGTCCCTTTGTATCCTTCAAGTCTCATGATAAATGTCACGTACTCAGAGATCGTCCCTGCATTTACCAAGTCCCTCCACTCTCCTGGTGTTTTCTATTACAGCACCATTTTTTTCCCTCACCATTTTTTTCCTCTCTTAACATTCACCTCAAGTGCTATTTGCTTCCTTGTTTATTGTGTCTTCCTGAGAAAAATGTAAGCTCCATTAGATGAGTACAGTGTATATGTACATGTCTTGTTCACTACTTGAAACTTAGAGCCTATCTAAGTAATTGGCACTCAGTTAATATTTGTTGAATAAAAGCATAATTATATGATGAAGGCTAATTTATTCTTTGAACATTTATTTTATGATTATAGATTATGTGTTTGGACTATAACATTTTGCTGGTGACTATGTGGTATTGCATAAATATTTGTAATTGATATTAAAATATAAGAGTTTCTAGATTTTTCAAAATGTCATACATAAACTGACCCTGAGGTTGGAAGAAGTTTTACCTTCATAACAAAATCATGTTGATTGCAGCTGAAAATTTGGATTATCTTTAATTAAAGTATCATTTTCTGATAAAACACTTTCTGATTTCCTCTCCCTATAAATAGCAGGCAGGACCCTGGGCGGGGATTAGGAATTGATGCTTACATATGTGGGTGAAGAGTCACTTTTTGGGGAGATATGCTCTTAGAGAGGCAAATCTGAAAAAGTGTCTTGGAGGAAATGCTAAATTAAATTCTAGGCAGCTTGTCAAATGAATCATATCATTGAAGGACAGGGTCAATATGACCCTCCAGGTGGAGTGGGAAGATCTGGCTCTAGAAAAGTAAAAAGGAGAGAAAAGAAGCTAGGGTGAGTTGATGATGCAGATTTTAGATTTTTGTCAGGTGTTTATGCTCTCAAGTAGGAAAGGTATGGTAAAAAAAAAATATTGATTTAAATTGCACAATTAATAAAGAAAACAGAGAACAGACCACACTTTTGTTTCCATTGGAGGCAAGAGAATCTTCATGGCTCTGAGAAGCTTGGCTCTTAAAGTCCTGGGAATCTATTTAGTCCAGTGTGAATACTCTTTCAATAGTGAATCATTTACTTTTTCCTTCTAAGAAAAAACATCTTTATAGTTGCTTAACGTGTGTGTGTGTGTGTGTGCGCGCGTGTGTTTTGTTTTGTTTTGTTTATAAACACAATCTAGTTAATACAGCTGGGGGTTGGGGACATATTTGCTTGTATTCTATGAGTTCTTTATGTCTAAAGTGTTTTAATTTCCATAAATTAGAATTCCAAGAATAATCATAAATATAATGAACACAGTACACAGTAAGGCCTTGGTATGTCCTTAAAAGGGAACCAACTTTGTCCAAATATCATCCAGCAAAAGCCAACAGGAATTGCCAAGGATTATGCCTCCGGCTTATTTCTTCCTTTCCTCTTTTCTCTTTCCTTTATTAATTAACTCAGTATCTATTTACTAAGCACTTACTGTAGGCATTGTTCACTGTGGCAGAGTTACTTAGAAAACAAGAAAATATAAACTCTCAACGGTCTTCCAATCAAGATTCTGTTTGAACAGTCAAACATACTCATGTGAGACTATAAATATAGTACAAGGAGTGGTATAGTTCATTTAATCTAAAACGTGTATTCCAGAGGATAGGTTGCAAGGCATCCTTTGCTACTTCATAAATTTATTGGGTTAGGACTATACTTTACCAAATAGTAATGATAATAATAGGAGAAGATTGGGTAATTATCAGTGTGTATTCCATGTAATAAAATGTGCTTTTCCATTAACATTTTTGGAGGACAGAGGTATGGATGCACTGTGTGTCAATGTAATGTACAGGTCTTACTATGAGACAAGGTTTTTAAAAAATGATTGAAAGACATGTATTCAGAGGAGTTTGAAGACACAGACTGTTTTAACTTGAGTTGTCAAGGAAAGAAGGCTTTATGGGTCTGAAAGTACTTGAATAAGTCTTAGAGGAGATGAGATGACTCTTCAGATGAAAGAGCTACCAGAAAGAATCCAGAAATTGTGAATTAAGTAATAACCATAAGGGAAAGTGAATTCTAGAACCAGCTTACTCTTGAATGAATTGACCACTCTAGGATCAACTGTACTTCCAGAATCCTCTAGGAAACATTTAACTAATATACAGCACAATCTAGATCTCCCAACTTGGAATTATCCTCTATCTCTGATACCACAAGGTAAACTTTATTAATAGAGTTCCTGTGAGGTATACCATGCAAGGGTGATTCAGAATATGCCCCTGTCCAATTCCTTATTCCACATACTGTTTAAGATATTGACATTCAAAAAAAAATGTGAAAGGCCTAAAGATAAATACCTAATTTAACACATTTATGGTGATTTCCTCCCTGCGCCCCCCTCCCCCCCCCTTACATTAGAACCACTTGTGACTTCTATTAGTGAACTCTCTGAGCTCTACTGGTCTAATATTTACTGGGCAAAAATTCAAGGACTCAGGACAACTGATTACTTTAGCACTTTTTTTTTTTTTTAATAGAAAAGAAAGAAATAAAGAGAATAAAAGCAGTCCCGGTGGCCTCTAGAGAAGAGTAGCTGTTGTTGCAGGAATCTTGCAAGTTAATGAGAATTCACCCGGGACTCTAGAGCCACTGAGAGGGGAGAAAGGAGGAGACGGGGGGGGGGGGGGGGATAAAAACTCTTCCTTTGCAGCTGGCCCTCTCCTTCATTTGTTGCTCCAATAAGCAGTAATTAGGTCCTGAGCTAATGGTGTCAGCTGATCTGCTGTTTTTAGGCTAGACCCAGAGGAATCTCCATGGAAACCCTGCTGGAGTCGTCCCCCCACCTGGATGCTGAGTGCTCCTTTCCGCCACCTGGCTGCCGCCGCGCCCGCTGCTACCTCCTCCAGCCTCTAACCTGCAGCCTGCAGCATGCGCACTGCCCCCGGGATCCCTAAATGGGACAATTCTGCCCGTGACGTCAGCGCCCAGCCGTCTCCACAGAAACTTTTGTCCCATTGGCCAATCAGAGAGCTTGGAAGGGGCCGGGGAAGGAGGGGGGTGGGAGGAGAGGGGGGTGGGAGGGGTGGGGGTGAGGGGAGAGGCGAGAGGTTTAGTGTGTGGAGCTGCTCGCGCTCCGCCCGGGCTGTCAGTCCCGGCTCCAGCCGCCGCGAGACCTTCCAGGAGACGCGCGCACACACAGCGCACCCCCCGCACACCGAACACCCTCGCTCCCTTGCTCACACACACGCACACACTCAGCCTGGCCGAGCAGGAACCACTGACCATTTTTCAAGTGCCAGGACCAGCTGCGGCGCAGTGGGTACAAACACTCCGCGTTCCCATTCGGGGCTTTCGTCTTGGAGACAACGACGAGGGTCGAAGGTGCGCTAGGACGCGGACCAGGCGCGGGGCACTGGTCGGGTCGCCTTCCTGGCAGAGCCGCCTCCCGGGACGGGCGCGGGCCTCCGCAGAGAGTAGAATAAAGAGGAGCGGCCGCAATCGCAGCGCGAGGACGATGGGAACTCCCCTATTTCCAGCTCTGAAACAAACGGGTGGAAATCCTGAATGGAGGAGCTGCTGAATTCATTTGCTTGAGAAAAATCGTCCAGAGGAACTCATATTTGGCTACTCTGAGCAGTGGAGGGGTGTCCATGACGTGGCAGGGGGAAAATAGACATACGAAACCTCCTGTGTGTACTGCAAACTGTAACCAAGCAAGGGGGAAATAATCTCTATATTTTAATTTCATGCAAAGGGTTTTAAGCATCTGTATTATAAACTTACTTCTATGCCTTGTACCCAGTTCAGCAGAAACCAGAGGAGTCCTGTCTGGGGACCCCATCATTATCCGGGAGACCCGCCGCCAGCGGCTTGCCTTCGTTTACCCACATTCCCCTGGAACGGATATCTGTTTGGGGTACCACAGTCTCTCCTATAGAACTATGACCAGATATCCATGAATGTTTTGCTAATTCTGGTACTTCATTCCTGGAACCTACCTGCAGGGCTGGAATTTAGCCTAAATGCAAATGAAGAAATGACATTTTAAACCATTTTAAAATTACCTTAAATTTTTTCTGTGTAGCAGGATTTGATAAGCTTAACAACATGACAGGTAAGAACTTTCTCTCTTTCTAGTCCCTGAACGCTCCACGCAGGGAAGGCCGAAACGGAACGGGACTCTGGAGGAAGGAGAGCCAGGGGACCTGGGTGCCCTTCGGGGCTCACAGGCACTCGGCCCGGCGGCTGCTTTCGAGAGAAGCTCAGCCCTCGCTTCCTGGACGGTGGGGCCAGCGGCTGGGGAAGCTTCTGGGGCGCTCGCGGGGAGGCGGCGCAGCGCTGCACCTGCCTTGCCCCGGACACAGCCCCGGGGCGAGGCGTCCAGGGACCACCCCAAGTCAATACTGGGTTTTTTAATAAACCAAGGAATGGGATTTTAATTATTTAAAACCCAGTTCCTCTGGGCCAGATGCTGTTGGGATGGTCCTAGTCACACGATATTAAAGAGACCCATCACTAAGAGGACGAGAAAAGCGTCCGAGACAAGCGTCCGAGACATTCATTGCAATTACGAATGAACCAGAGACTTGGTAGCACAGGACATTGATTGCTGGTGCCCAGTCGGACCCTCCTCCCCTCTCCCCATTCCTCCCCCCACCCCCCCACCCGAGGCAGGCTCCGGCGGCGACCGGGACCTCGCGTCCCCACATCGTGGCCGGGGCTGCATTTTTCATGAACCCGGGGTGAACAGGTGCGAAGTGCGCTGGGAGCAACCGGCCGACGGCCGGGAGCGGGGAACATGGAGAGCGAGCGCGACATGTACCGCCAGTTCCAGGACTGGTGCCTCAGGACTTACGGGGACTCAGGCAAGACCAAGACGGTGACCCGTAAAAAATACGAGCGGATCGTCCAGCTCCTCAATGGCTCCGAGTCGAGCTCCACGGACAACGCCAAATTTAAATTCTGGGTCAAATCGAAGGGCTTCCAGCTGGGCCAGCCGGACGAGGTCCGCGGGGGCGGCGGCTGCGCCAAGCAAGTGCTTTACGTGCCGGTCAAGACCACGGTGAGTGACTCGCCTTCCTCTGTTATTTGTCTGCGGGAGCAGCCGGCGGGGAGGGGAGAGAGAGGGGGGAGAAAGGGGGGAGCCCTGAGCCACCGTTGGCTCGTGTGCCCCCCACCTTTCTCAACCCCCTCCCCAAGTCGTCCCCATTCGCTTTAGCCAGACGCGTTTCCCCCACGGTGGAGTCTTTGTGGTCTTTTATTTTAAAGCGGCAGCGCACCTCCAGAGCTCGCCGCCCTCTTCGCCTCCGGGTTCCTGAACCCGCTGCTGGAGCTTCCGTCCCCGCGTCGGGCGGCCTCGGGTTGGGCCATTGTCCCATGTCCTTCGCTGGGCGCCTGGCGCGTGTCCTGCTTTCGCCACCAAGCATAAAGGCCACGCTGGAACCCCAGACGCACGCTCTGATAATAGACGATTCTGATCAATCGTCTACAGTGTCTCCTAATTGGCACAAAGCCCAATTGTGGCGCTAGTAGGAGATGTGGGGTTCCCCCCCCCCCGCCCCCGACACTATCAGGTTTTATTGTTAGACCGCCGCCTGGGAGACACCGGGCTATCCCATCGCTGTGATCACTCCCAGAGATCTTGCCACGACTATTTAGATTGTAGATAAGGTTCTGGAGCTTCCTCCTCCCCGCCTCCCCCCCCCCCATTCCCTTCCTCACTTCCCCCTTTCACAAATAAAGCCGCAGCTACATGATGAACAACAAAGAGACATGGGTTTGGGCGCAGTCAATGGTGTCTGTATTTTTTCCTC